>JASXSY010000665.1:0-66524 GCA_034509805.1 Sipha maydis | reverse complement strand
GATACGGGCGAGCTCTACTCGTGTGACAATCTCTCGTTGTCGCGTACACGTTGACACCGGAGGTGCCCATCTACAGCAGCAGGGTAACATATTACGGAGGAAAAAAAATTCGTATAAAATAATAGATTGTTATAATAACTGTAACAGTTAAAATGTCGGTTCCTTTTTTCTTTTCTCCCGCTTCCGAATGAAACAATAGCAGTTTTTTTTTTCTATAGAACAATTCGAAATAACTAATTTATCCCTTCATTGTTTCGAGTCCTCTTCGGAGGGATCTCACAGCAAAATTTGTGTACACGATTTGTTCGTTTAACTGTCTGCAACTACCATACGTTTCATCGTGTTAATTTTAAATGTTTTTTTTTTTTTTTTTTTAATATCCTTGTAATACAATCCATGTAATTTTTTTCGTTTTTAATGTATTAGGAATTTGACATTTGATCATACTGATAATGACTATTATTGTAGTATAAAATTTCATTTCGGCTGGAAATATAAGATTGCTCATACTAGTATTAGACCGATTATTATGTCAAAAAAAATGTAGGTCATAAAAATATTTTAAATATATATATAGAGTATATACTCGTATTAACTTTAAAAAAAGAAGTATAGTTTCAAAATATAATATCAAATTATAGTTAAAAATTATGACACTTGCAGATTTTTGGTGGACTAATTTAAAATTAAATATTTTAAGAAGGAATAAAATAATAAAAATTTGTGTTCAATACTTTATTTTAATAACTTTATTATTTACTTTATTCATTATAGTTATATGGGTATATAATACCATTTGGTTAATGGGTTATTAATACTATTTTATTGGTCCATAACCTAAGAATAACCAAATTTGTTAAAGATTGGTTATTACGATTTACAAGTACCTACTATCAACAATTACCTATTTAAGTGGCATACAAAGATAACAGCACACAACAAAATGTATTGTTGAAATAAAAAATATTACTTTGATCATTTGATAACCACTATTATAGGAATTGAAATATTAAATACCGAATTTATTGAATTATTTAACAACTTTTACAATCAAAATTAATTTTCTTCTTCTCATAAAATATTAGTAGTTGTGCGATCGTCCCGATATCCAAGCTACGAGTCATCACTGATTATTACTGTTTTAATTTTTGAAAAGGGATACGGAAAACGACGTGTATAGCACTATAGCCCCGGTATTTTCATTGTTTAAATGTTTACTAACATTTTACAAAATATGAAAAACGCCGGCTGCTGTTATTCAGTGATTACTAAAATTATGAATGATAACAAAAAACGAAGTCGTAAGAACACTTTTATAAATCTATGATAATACAATAATTATATTGACTTATATATAATGTCAATATAATTAAATATATATATGAAAATTAGATTGAAATATACTTAATAATTTAAATTGTTAAATTTATAGCTGATAAGTATCAATGATAAATGTGGATTCTAATTTATAATTATTACCTATAAGAACTACAATTTGCTCTTATCTTATTAATATAACTAGGGTTGCCAGATTTTAAAATCACTAAACCGGGACATCATATTATTAAATAACCTTTTTTTTTTAAAAAAAAATTAAAAAACCAATACATTTTTTTACATAAACTACATACATTTCATTTAAATTTATAAGTTACAAGCTAATCTTGATATTTTTCTGTAGAATGGATTTTTTTCAATACAGCTTTATTATTATTAATTTTTTCATAAAATTCATTATAAGATAGAACAAAATTCATTTTACATAGCATTATACCTCGTACAGTATTTTCATCCAACCTTCCCCTTTCGTCTGACCAATCGTTATACATAAGCAAAAAAATTCTTTCTACTAGAGCAGAAGTTCCTGGTATACAAAAGATATACTGCAAAATTAATTTTAGATTTGGAGCTAATAATCCTTTTCTTTGAAATGTCAGAATAGCTGCCACCCATTTTTCTTCACTTGTAATTTTTTTCTTAGTTTTTATTTCTCCCTCTTACCATACTTCAACTTTAAATAACCAACACTTTTTAGCTAATACTACTTCATCAAAAAGCTGATCTTAGTTTACAATTTCAGCATTTAAGTTTCAAGTTTAAAGTTTCTGAAGCTTTTAAAAAAATTATTCCATTTAATTATTTAATCATATAATGGTGTAATGATATTATGTACAATATTATTCCATATTTCATTATTGAGCAATTCAATATTAAAAATATTTTCGTTAAAACATGCTGTTAAAACTGGACCTGTCCCGGTCAAACTGGGACAAATGGTAAGTCTAAATATAACAATCAATTATCAAAATCAATTGCGCAAAAATTGATTATCAAGTGCGTATTTAGTTTTTCCAAATACGCAAAATAAGGCCAATTGCGCTTTAGAATAAGCCCTGTTACACAATATTAGTTTAATGTAACACAGTAAAAAGAAAAAAAAATCACTTAAAGCGTAATTTATAATATTATATTTGTATAATTAATATATAACCAATATAGTTACGTTTACAATTAACTAATCCGTCTACCAGTTATACCTAAAAAATTTGAGAGTCCAAAAATGACATTTGAGAGTCAAAAATGACACTTGATCTTATGCACGTCTGTGCTAATTCTAATCATAAAAAAGTATTCATATGACTGAACCAATAACATTTTTTTCATCGATTTAGATTACATGTTCGAAAAAAGAAAACAAACCCTGGTTGATTTCGAATACAGTTCCTAATATTTTGAATAGTATATATAATATCCGACTATATCTAGAACTGGATTCAAGATTTTAAAAATTATTGCAATTTATAGCGCGTTTAAGGTCAACACAATGGGCGAATTTTAGTTCCCACATTAGATATAGCAGGTAAAACACTATTTAGTATGCAAAAATAAGTCCCGTCGCGACAAATTTTTTACCAGTACGTAAGTTCAGAGATGAAAAAATATACTTTTAACATATGTACACAAATTATATTTGTTATAGTATTTCTTAAATAAAAAATATTGTACACATATATTCATATTATGAATATTGAAATATAGGTGTATAAACAATAATAATAATAATAATTCAATTTTATTTTTATTTTATCATAAAAACTCGAAAATTTCATGTAATCATACTATGTTATTTTATTATCTGTAATAAATTTAATAAATTTAATTAATTAATAATCTGACATTTTATTATTAATATAATTTCTTAGTTTTATTACTCATATTTTCAAGTATATTTCAATCTAATTTTCATATATATATTTAATTATATTGACGTTATATATACATAATGTCAATATAATTATTGTATTATCATAGATTTATAAAAGTGTTCTTACGACTTCGTTTTTTCGTTATCATTCATAATTTTAGTAATCACTGAATAACAGCAGCCGGCGTTTTTCATATTTTGTAAAATGTTAGTAAACATTTAAAAAATGAAAATACCGGGGCTATAGTGCTATACACGTCGTTTTCGGTATCTCTTTTAAAAAA
Organism: Sipha maydis; assembly: GCA_034509805.1. Taxonomy (NCBI): domain Eukaryota; kingdom Metazoa; phylum Arthropoda; class Insecta; order Hemiptera; family Aphididae; genus Sipha; species Sipha maydis. The sequence goes on along the minus strand of JASXSY010000665.1, from coordinate 63,035 downwards.
TTAAAACAGTAATAATCAGTGATGACTCGTAGCTTGGATATCGGGACGATCGCACAACTACTAATATTTTATGAAAAGAAGAAAATTAATTTTGATTGTAAAAGTTGATAAATAATTCAATAAATTCGGTATTTAATATTTCAATTCCTATAATAGTGGTTATCAAATGATCAAAGTAATATTTTTTATTTCAACAATACATTTTGTTGTGTGCGGTTATCTTTGTATGCCACTTAAATAGGTAATTGTTGATAGTAGGTACTTGTAAATCGTAATAACCAATCTTTAACAAATTTGGTTATTCTTAGGTTATGGACCAATAAAATAGTATTAATAACCCATTAACCAAATGGTATTATATACCCATATAAATATGATGAATAAAGTAAATAGTAAAGTTATTAAAATAAAGTATTGAACACAAATTTTTATTATTTTATTCCTTCTTAAAATATTTAATTTTAAATTAGTCCACCAAAAATCTGCAAGTGTCATAATTTTTAACTATAATTTGATATTATATTTTGAAACTATAGTTCTTTTTTTTAGGATTATTAACCAAAATGTGTAGTTGATAAAAATCCTTAAAATAAGTCCTGTTGTGTAAGGTTCATGCCCATTATGTTATTATATCATAATCAATGTTCTTTATTACTGTTTAAACTAATAACATAGTTTTATTAATGGGTGGAATTTAGGCACAGCATTAATGACAACTATTTAGATATAGTTAAGATTTAATTCCGATGATCATAATATGTAATATACAGTTTTTGAATGTTTCTTTGAAATTAATTTATTACAAATCATAGTAACAAATTTATTTATAATTATTTATAAATCATAGTATTTATTATTTGAGTGTTTATAGAACAGAATAGAATTTGGCCTATTCAGTCCTGGTCTCGCTACTAGTAAAAAGCTAACAATATTTTGCTTTTATTATATTGACTATCATCAGATGAAAATACTTGGAAATATTATTTACAGAATAAATTACCGCAGGTACAAGTATCAACGTTGTTATCGATATAATATTATTATTATAACTATCCTTTGAAAAATAAGTTAATTAAATATGCATGTGATGTTTAACATTTTTCTTTGTCGAACCGTTTCATCTAATGTACTATAATTTCACCTTCCTGCACGTCATGCGAATATTTTATCGAAATCATGTATCCATCGAAGAATGTTAAAATTAATATTTTGGTCTTTGAGTACCAATATGTATATATGCATCACGAACTCATTAAAATTAACAATATTTCTTTGATGATGATTCGAGAAGAAAAAAAAATGTAGATTAAATATTTGGCTTGTTCGGAAAATAAAAGGGCTTCACACGCGAGCGTGGATAAAAGAAACGAAATCCTACCCACTTCTCTTTGGACAAATTATAATTATGTACCATAAAATCACCCTTCGAGAGTTTTTATAAGATTATTAAAAATGAAAAAACGGAAAAGGGGGAAAGTGTAAACTTTTTGCCAGCTTTCAATAATAATGATAATACGACCGACGCTATAACACGCGGGGGTTCTTTTTCCTTTCTTTTTGTGTGTTCATTAAACATTTTTCCCTTACGCCCAGTTTCATTCTATCGTCTAAAATTAAAAGACAAGGGAGGAAAAAGAACAAATAATGCGAAAATTCTCCAGTCTCCCCAATGTCGGTATTACACCAATGGCAATACGTGGTTTTCGAATACCCCTGTTTGTGTGTACATGCGCGCGCGTGACCGAAGATTTGCTTGGGATAAATTTATCAATATTGGTTTTAAATTTTAATCTAACATTTAAATGTATTAAAAACAATTCTAGTTAAATATTTTCGCACAATGATGTTTGTTTGATACTCCATAAGTTTATATATTTTTCGTAACTATCATTCGTATTTAATTCTTATTTTCACGACGAAATGGTGATTTTTATAAAGACTTTTAGCATTTTGTTAACTAAAAAACACCATCCCCATGTGTGTATTATATAATTTTTTTTCCGAGACCAAGATTTATTTTATTAAATCATGCACACTATATCGTAAATAAAAATAATAACCATCTAAAGCTGTGATAATAATATAAATGATTAGTTTCTTTTTTCTTTTTTTCTTTTCGTGCTTTTTAGAAATAATAATAAATGTTCGAAGATGATTTCCTTTTTTTTTGAAATTTTTTTTATATACTTCAATTTTTTAATAAATAAAAAAAACCGACACTATACAAACTCTGAACTCTAGGTATAACAGTCGAAACTGAGGCAATAGTTTAAAGTTTATATAATCGGTAATCGATGCTCTTGTTTTCAAAGTTTATCTGTATCGATTCGAATGTTCAATGTTCACTATATTATAATAATTTATACATAAAACAAAGCGTTAATGAAAAACATTCAGATATGAAAAAATTTGCATACATGAGTCCAACTGAAATAGAATGATGTAATTATTACGAAGTATTTATAATACAAATACTATGATTTTCATGTAATTTTTCATACTTATATATATATATATATACATATCTAAAAAAAATATTGTAATAATAATAGTACTGTTTATCACTGCATGAGCGTGTTCAAACGTGACACTGAAAGTCAGGTAAAATAAAAATTACCGTGCTTAATCTTTTCGTAACCATAATTAGGTATTATAACTAATAAGTTGATACTTTATTAATGAACCAAATAAATCATAATACTATAGTCAAAAGTCGGTAATACATCGATTGCATACGCACCACGAAGCCCAAATTGTGCGAATTGAACTTTGGAATTATAAGCAAGTTCTCTATTATGAAAAAAAGCTTAAGACGGATGCAAACAGCGCGATGAGTAATGATTGAGACGGAGTGATTATATTTTGAGAGCAATTAATATACTTCGACGATTTTATCGGTGATAAGAACGCATTATTATTGGAAAATAATTAAAATGCAGATCAGAGTATAATTACAAACAGAAAAATGTTGTTCGTCCGTGTATCGCACGTATTGCAGAAAATACATCATTTTAATTGCGGAGAAAATCAAACATATAACGTCGACTTAATAATCACTATTCTGTGTTGTTACTGAAAATAAAACTCCATTCTCAGGTTTAGTGAGATACATGAAACTTTTGGTGCGAGTTTACTACTAGTAAATTATGTGGTAAATCGATGAACGATGTGTTCGTGTTAACACAATCAATTGGCTTTTTAATGGGTTGAAGCACTTTCGCTACGATTGCGAACAAATACCGTTTTTTAAAGTTGGACGCGAAAACGGTCAGTAACTCACTCGAATATTAGCAAAAAATAACTCACCGTCGTGCAGGCCAACTTAATACGTATATACGAAAATAAAACACTACTGGTACATTAGTGAAAATCTGACGTATTCTCGTGGGTCATCTGGCACTTTTAAAAAGTATAAAAATATTATGTTCCATATACACGCGAATATTCTAGTAATGCAGACTAGAACTGCAAGCCAATCTAACGATATTTTATAACTACGTTGACAATTTCAATTTAATTGACAGTTTTAGTAGATATTTTCCAAGCATTTTTTAGGTTAATATTCTAATATTATACGTAACTTAGATTAATATCATTTTAAAATAGGTATCCAATCTGATTTCTTTAATAATGTATAACAATCACGAAACAACAATCATTGTTGTAAAACATTTTTATTTTTATATCACAATATTTCCATATCTAAGAATACTAATGTTAATAAGTAAATAAGAATGGTAATTTGAAGGAAGATCGAAATTAATAATTAAGCTTCAGATGTAGTTAATAAGTATTTCGTAACTTTTAAGTTAACGTAAGTAAAAATTAAACTAAAAAAATAAGAAAACTGAATTATTGCGTTAAATTGATGAACTGTGCAATCAATTTAATTTTTCGAGTTAACTTTAAAACTTGAACAACTCTCTTCGTCTTGTATACGTCTGGCGTCAGTTTATGCAAATGGGTAAATTTATCTATATTTATTAAATCACAAATAAAAACGATGCGTGTACCCAGTACTAATTGATGATATGGGTTTATAAACATTTTTTTTCGGAACGACGCGATACGTAAAATCGTGACGGTAATTGCGTAACAATTCTACTCGTATGTAGATACAACCAGATCTTTGTCCGGCCCTCGGCCTGAACTGGTTACATCCACGTGCCCTATCTGTGCATAAATTATAATACTACAATGCGGAACCACTACGACATACACACATGTGTGACCAGCACATTGCGCCCTGCCGCATTTATGCGCCCCCCTCCCATATAACCGTGTGTTGTGGCACGCATTAACCGCGGTGATTGTAGGAAGGGTACGAGTCTCCCGAATTCGTGATTTCGAGAGGGACAGTGAACGAACGAAAACGAATAGAAAACAATATTTAATTACACAACGGGTGGTCGAACGTTGACAACGACCCGAAACATTATGAGATGAGCTGTTGCGGCGCTGTGAACGGAAATCAAAATTATTCATTTGTACACGTGAACGCATACGTATAGACAGGTGAATTCGATTTATTATTACGATTTTTAACTACAATAAGTACACGGCTGAAATTGACACAGTTTTCTTACGGCAAATCACTCGTAACCAGACGTAGATGATAAACAAGAAATATTATATTGTATTTAACTATATAATTAATTACACATTTTATTTAAAATATATTTATTTTGTTTATGACTAATATCAATCATCATTTGGTAATTTCATGCTTGTAAGACTCAATAATTACTGAGTTTTACTTTTAAATTTGTCTAGGTGTATTCAAATATATTATAGCATATTATAAAACCATAGTTTTTATTTTTTTACGAATATAAATATACAATGAATGAGGAAGTATATAATTTGTACTACCTGGAATAGTTTAAAGTCAATATTTTACTTCAGTACATTTTGTATAATTAATGACAATAAAATGGTATTTATTTGATTAGTTATTGCATTTATTAAAACTGCAGATTATAAATATTTTCTAAACAAAATTATAAAAATTGTAGTTTACGTTATGCAACTGTCTTTGATCATTGTCCCTTTGCATGCCTCGTTTTCGTCTTAAGATCATTGATGATTAAAAATTAAAAATTCAAAGATAATTTATTTATGAGTTTTTTGTTCAAAAAATGTACAACGTATTCAACGAGAGAAATGAGTAATTACAAAAAAAAAAAAAAAAAACTAGAGTTAAAAATGTATGACATAATATTTATGTTTCTCAATATTTTTTATAAATTTATCGAGTTTTAATTATATTTACATTGCACTCACCATAGTGCACGAGTCCTCAATACAACGGGTCTTAAAAACTCTTTTCACGTGAAGGGCTCGCTTTTATAATGATGTAGTATTATGTATAGTGGTGGGTCTTGTTTATAGTACATACAATACGTTGACAAGGTATGCTTATATACAGTACGAGTTTCGTCATAATTTTCAACTAAAATGTGAATTTCGGATTTACATGAAAGGGCGAGGAAAACAGAGGATATTGAGTAATTATAGCCCAACCTCGTTGTTATTATGGTGTGTATGTGTGTATGTGTGTGTATGTTGTGCATCTCTCTCTTTCTCTCTTTCCTCACTCTTTATTTCTCTTTTCCTTGTTAATACATATTATGTGATTATAATTAATAGTATAATGCCAAAAAACAAATAAACGGAAATGACCATTTGCAATCTATATATGTTGTATTATTATTGTGGATATAGCATACGTCATACAGAAAATTATGACACGTGTATAATGTAGAATAATCGATGATGTAATACGTAAGCTGTATTGTGCCGTTAATGAATTGAACTAATTATAATCATCTATAGTTATCGATAGTAATATAATCTAAAAACTGAGTTTGGAGTATGTTTTAAATTTAAAATGTTTTAGTAATCAAGTCCAAGTGATATTTTTTGGAGAAAAAAAAACCCTTCAAAATAATTTTTTTAACTTAAAAGTAATGTTACTAAATAAAATAAACTAATATCATGTAATTGGATAGCAAAAAAAGAAAAAAATGTTTTAAAATCGGCAAATGCTTAGTTTACATTTTGCGTACTATTATACGTCGACTAATTCATGCCGGTCCCTTTGGGTTTTTATAAAATATTATAAATTTTATAAATATTTGTTATTTGTCATAAGCAATGTACTGAAATAAATTATTCAATTTGGTAGTTTAAAATGTTCAAAATCGTACAAGTTCCAAGTATGTATTAGACATGTGAAATTTATTTTTTCTTGAATTTTTAGAGGATCGAAAAAATAATTGAATTATCTTGGTCGTAATGTATGAGTGTATAAATGTGTAGTTAAAGTGTACACACATTAACAAAATATTATTTTTTTTTTTGTGAATTAAAAGCATGAAATATTTTTAGAATTTGTCTTGTGCATTATGTTCACGTATTTATTCCGAATGTAATAATATGTACTATGTACTTTTTAGGTAGTATCGAAGAAAAAAACACACAAACGAGACCGCAGGGCCTAAACATATAAGTATAGGTTTAAAGTGTACGACCGGCAGTTATACCTATAGTGTATGCAATATTAATTGGTTGAGGGGAAATTGTTTCGTACGTAATTGGAAAAATAAAGATACGATCTGTTGAACCATAATTGAAGTCATGAAATAGACTGGCACCCACTGAACTTGGTAATTGTACTACACGTAAAATACACGCAGGTGTGTTTACGCAAGCATTTTAGATTGTATGATTTTGGAAAATAAAATAAAACACATGGGTCAAATGTTCTAACTTCAAAATTAAACGGAAAAGGGTCTATTTTTTCATTTTATTATATCATTAATAGGACCCAAATATGTAAGGCTTCAAGACCATCGATAAATGCTCTAAAAAAATAGCCAAAAATGCATTTACCATAAAATGAACTTAAAATGATCGCTATAACTTTTGTAATCAAATGTATTGTTTTAGTAGGTAACTAATTGAAAATGTACAAAAAATATTTTTATTTACATGCATACATACATGTATTGCAAAATAAAAACTGTAATATGAAAAAATTTAATTTGAGTTATAATTAAGGTCAATATCAATATCAAAAAACAATTAATAAATTATCCTTAGATGATATTATAAGTTAGTTAAATTTAAATTATTAAACCTTTTTTTTTTAATGCTATTATTATAAGCCAATAAGGCCTTTTACATGCTTCCATCAAGTTTTTAAATCTTATAATGAACAAATACATAACAAAATGTTCAAAAACTTCTAAAAAATGTTCTAAAAACGAAAAAAAAAATTGATAAATGATAAATAAAAATTTCACGTTTGTAGTATCTGTTACATAAAACAAAATATGTACTTTGAAAGCATTGTTTGTTTTAGATAATCTAATTGTTTGTTTTGTTGTACCATTGAAGTTATTATAATCTTATTTTCTTTGAAACTAAAAATACCTACTTGTTTTCTACAGTAAAATGTGTTCATTTTTATTTCTAATATTTTAGGAGTATCAAATCTCTAAGTGTGTATACTGAACCGTTTGTGGCGAGAAAACACAAGCAGCAAGACATTTCTGTACTTACTTTCTCATCCAGTACTCGTTATCGTGGTCAGTTGAGTAAGGGTAAATTTTGGTCTAGGTTAAAGAAATCTCACTCTCAAACATTCAGTACTTGTAATCGTGGTTAGTCGTTTCGAAAGTAAAGGTACCTTTGACTTATAAAACGTATATCTGAGGTACAAGTTAATTTATCCTTATGCGCAGAAAAAAATTATTTCAATAAAATGACGGAAAACTTAACTTTCTTCTCTAGTGTCTTGTATAATTGGAAAGAGTCATTGTATTCATTTATATATATATATACGAGTGCTGTTTATTTTTTTAGATTTTCATAATGACTGTCGTAAAAATTTAAAGAGTAAATAAGTAAATAAGTATCAAGACTTACGAAAACCATAACATTCGTAAGTAATAAATATATTGTTTTCGATTTCCGTTGTTTAATATTATTGTGGTTTATATCCGTTATCATATCGCGGACATAAACTTTTTGATTGATCATCCAATCGATTCGCGTACATGTAAAACATAATGCAAGTCGAGAGTCATTGTTTTCAAACGCTTTAATTAATAACATTCTTACCACATTGTTCCCGTTAGCGATGAAGTAGTACGACTATACTCTACTATATTTACAACCCCACCATCCCTCCAAATGTCGTGCACATGCACATTAACGCGTATAAATACATACACATGAGGCAAGGAAGGGAGGAATCGATTAAAATCTCAAACAATTTTCCGGCTCATTTCGTCCGCTCGACACATGGTTTTAACATATTTATTATTTCTCGTAGACCCCGAGGCTTTTCATTCGTCGTTTACGTACACTGCAGACATGATTTAAACTTTGAAAAAAAAATATAATACCGCTGGCGAAATATACATGTATACATTTTAATTTCACGTACACACGACTTTTTATAAACATCGCATCGTGGCCTGTACGTATTCGGAGTATTCAGTATAATGAACTTGGTTTTCATCAAACCGCCATATTTCCGGCCGAGGGGAGAAATAAATGCACCGGGGGTTGGCACATGGCTCCACCCTTTCGCTTCATCGGCGGATTGTGGACTACAGAGTGGTTCTAGTAAGCCTTTTTGAAACCACGCTACAGGAAACGACGGGATTACAACAACAATAACGTGGAAATTAAAAAAAAAATAGATAAATACAATACGAAAGATTATATAAAATGTTGATTCTAAAATATGAGTATCTAATATTTGTCTATTCATGTGTAGGTGTACTTTATTTTTATTTTTTTTATTTATAACAGAGCTTTTGGAAGAACTGGTTTTAGATGCATCAAACTTATAAAGCTTAACATGTCCAGATCCTTTAATATTGACTAAGATCTATAATTTACATATATTGAATTTGTAACGTGTCCAAAAATTATCAATCTTCAGTTTGTTATCACATTTAAATTCTTTGCGGTGGGTTGCACATTCTCGTACGGTTTTATTTGTCCACATGAAATTATTGATCTGAATGAAGTGGTTTATTTTATTAAAATCATCTTGCACAGACTAAAGAACTATTCTGGACAATTTGTATTTTTTTATTTATCTCATGATGGCATTCCCATCCTCATAGTTGTATATCATATTTATGCATAAGTCAGACTGAAGTTTTACAATATAATATAATTATAATGTAATATATAATATATAATATATAATATAGTATAGTATACTATAATTATGTTATATATTATAAAATAGTCATTTAATTTTGAGTTGAGTTCAGAATGACGGCCGGAAAACCAATACATTCATCGAAATTAATACGTGATACTTCTGAGTAAATTCACAGATGAAGTTCAAAAATAAGTTGGTTAATGAGAACTTATTATAAGTTTGAAATATATCATAATGTGAAGTGTTTTATACTTGTTAATTTGCTTATTATATATTTGTTTTCACTATTAATTAATGTTATCCACATAATTGTTTATTTTAAATTTGTAATATTTTTTGTTTTATTATTTTATTAAGGATTATATCTGCACAGAATATATGAAAATCAGAATGGTCACTGATATGATTTCATACGGGTAACATAGGAGAGTTCAAAAATGATTTGTTCATTGCTATGGAGTTCCAACAGTGTATATATTTCATATATTCTATGGCTGAAAGAATGATATAATATATAATAATATATAATAGTAATATATATTATTATATTACTATTATTATTATTATTATTATTATTATTATTATATTATTATATTATTATATTATTATATCATTATATATTATTATTATTATGATTATTATTATATATAATATAATAATATGTAATGAATGATGTACGTTCAATGTTTTCAATACGATTCTTCTTATTCTGAGCTTTTACAAATCTTTAAAGCCCATCGCCGCAACAACATATTGTATCAATACAGTTATCACAGGATAAATGTTATCACTTTTAAAGTTAAAAGAAGCAAGGACTCCATAAATATGACGATTGAATGTTGTTTATATCTACAATTGACTATTTTGATTTCATATGGTCTGTGATATCCGTATTTTCATCGACGTATAAAGAGTTATTATTTTTCTTTAAGTTATCAATTTAATGAATAATTTTAATTTTTTTTTTTTACTTAAATAAGTCTAAGATCTGTTATTTATAATAATAAGTAAATTTGTTGTACATACATATTTATTTTATTTTGTAATATAAAAATAACATGAATAGTTTGAGGAAGAAATTGTTAACTAACGGGACATCAGAATATAATTTTTATTGTTACTATTAACTTATTAGTGATTATTTTAATTTTAATTTTTTTTTTTTATTATAACTATTGTTATAGTTATTTATTCGATATTGATATTAAATTCTAAATAAAAGTAGATATCTCATTGTAAACGACGTTGAACATTACAGGGGATGGAAATCAGGAACATATTTTTGATCAAGGGTTTTGTATGGTTTGAAGTGTTGAAATATTTTATTGGAAATTATGTCTGGTTCAGTGATTATAGGCCTTTGTGCGACAATTTATTTATAATAATTTAAGGAGCTCCTGTTGAAATTCTGAGATTAATGCAACGATTTACGAAGAAATAGGTTGTTCTTTAATGTGTTAGGTACGAAATCGAGATTATTATGCTACAATAATATCACTATCAAATATCAGGTAATGACTTTCCTAAACGTCATCGTGGTTGAAGAAAATCCAAGACGAGGGATATTGAAGTAATTTATGTGATTTACATTATGCGTTTCAACGATACACTCGTATCGTTTATCAACGATATTAGGTAGTACGCCTCCAAAGGTTATTTGATACCTACGAGTACTTCATTCATTCTAAGACTCTGGAACTGATAATCGATACGGGCGTTCAAAATATTTAGTTCATTAGTATTATCTCTTTTAGGGTATTTTTAGATTAGTTTAACTGTTAGATACATAGTATAAGATAGTACAAAAATTCATTTCATAGGTACGTATATTGGTTTGTTTTGTTTGTAATTAATTATCACTGTATTTTTCTTTTTAATACATATTTTATTGTTAGTTACAAAACTAAACAGGTGTACGAAGACATAATTTTTTTTTCAGTTCACATATGTAAATATTAAAAAAAAGTATAACATATATATATATATATATATATATATATATTATAATAAAGATGATTTGTTAAATCAGTCACATATGAGAACAATTAGAACCTAATAAATTAAGTTTTCGCGTTAGATAAGGAGTATATTATTATTTAATGTACAACATATTGTACAATCGTTGAATATCACGGAATGCAAATTTGTTTTACTTAACTACGATGAATAACACACAAATTTCAAAACAGTCTAAATTAAGTATTAAATACTAAACATAAAAGTAAAACATTAAAAATTTACGAACAAGAAGCATTATAAATACATAAATAATAAACGCTAGTAGAGAAGAAGAATGAAAATTCAGTAATGCGTGGAAACCAATTATCAGCCAATCGAAGAAAAATCAAAAAATCAAAATAAACCAATTACAGACAAAGGAAAATATACTAGGTATAAATCAACAACAATAGGAATGGATTAAATTGAAGTTATTATAAAATTAAACTAAAACAAAATGCATGGAATGTAAAAAATTGATTTAACTTTTTTTTAGTAATCGTGATGAGTTTCAAATAAACACAAGAGAAAATGTATGCTGATTGCAAAAATACTTTGACAACAACATTTAATAAAGATTTAACTAATAGAAAAAAATACGTAGTAAAAAATAGGTAAAACCGTAGACATCCGTTTAAAAATGAAACCGGTAACGGGTCTGAGAACCACTACAACTAAAGTTACAGATTATGGATATATATATATATATATATATATAATAAATATTATTACCCAAAATCAAGATGTTTTACTTTCATAAATAAATATATTCTTGCGGACAAACTGTAAGCGTGCGCATGGATGCAACGAAAAGTTGATCTGACAATATTTTGGATTTAGTGGGCTGGTGATTATTTATTTTAAAGGCATACGTACAGATACAAAGTCATTATAGATAAAACCAATACATTCAACTACTAACCAGAACAGCGATACGGTAAATTGCATGACTATTTATTTATTTTTATTTTATGTAATTCCTATATCTTTGTTTTTATATTATTATAAAGGTGAGTACTTATATGATAATATATTATATTCTTATACATATATATATATATATATGATTATTTTTTATTGACTATATTACTTAAAAATCATAATGAGCGAAATAAGTGGCTTGCTTATTGTTCTCTGGGGCCAGTTAAAAATGTATGCTGCACCCGACATAGAATTATGTGCACGCCTATAGGACAAATATTTTATACATTCATGCGGTATCAGCCCATTTTCATAATCATACTCATAAAGTTTGTTTAAGGTACTTGACCTGCTTAAAACATAAGTGTGTGCACTAGATGTTTAAAAAAAATATGATAATTATGAAGTAAAATTAAATATATTAATATAAGTGTGCATTATTAGCTCGAAATATGTGTCGTAAATGAAAGAGAATATTGTAGTTGATTGGTTATATCCTATTTACATGGTTGTACGTGTAATAGAAAAATGTTTGAATATAAATTAGCAGCGGAATTTAAGACTATAGTTCTATGAAAAAGTTTTAATTATCCAATGCAACTCCGATGATATAGATAAAAAATATCATTTTGTAACTATTAATTTATTTACTTTTTATAAGTTATCTTATAAAGAATTAATTTAATTTACAGATTAATAATCGTGAAAATATTAAAACTCGAGAAATCAACATTGTGAATACATTTATTATAATACATTTTCTTTTAATAAATAATTTAATACTTTTTTTGTGATAAATATTTATTTATTTTTAAATCCATTTTTAATGTTTTTTTTATTTAGGTTTTTTATAAGATTTATATGACTTTATTTCTCTTTTTAGATTCTGAACGGAGTGAAGAATGTATTGATTTTACAATGATGTGTTTTTTTTTTTTTTTTTTTTTTTTTTTTTTTTTTTTGTGTCTGTCGACACGATTTGGGGCAGTAAAAATGCTTCGATTGCCTTATGTAGCAACTTTTCTGAAAGGAAAGTGAATCTATTTGGTACTTTGGGAGGTCAAAAGTAAAAAATTTTCAATATTTTTTAAATGCGACGGGAAAAACCCTAAAAAATTTTGGGAAAAACGGGAGTTTTTACGCAAAACCAGTTTTCGACAAAATCAAATTTTTTATATTGCTATAACTCAAAAACTAATCGATGTAAATACTTGAAATTTTCAACAAATGTTAAGATAAGCGTTCTCTATACACCGTTAAATTTTCAAAGTATTTTGACTTTTATTGAGCTATTTATAGACAATTGAAATTTTCAATTTTTTTAAGTATTTTTTTTTTAAATAACGATAAAATTTTTTTGGCTGCTCAGAAAATCTTGAAAATTTAATACAAGGTTTCTTATAAGTTGTTCCTTAACTGATAAAAAAAAATCTAAAATCGTAAGTCACAATTTTTTTTTATAAGTGCTCAAAGTTCCAATTTATACGAAATATGTAAAAATCATATAAGCTACTCTTCAAAAATCTTTAAAAAAATTTCTACCGGAATTTGAGGAAAAAATTTTATGACTGTTTGAAATTTAAATAAATCCATAGGCACAATTATTTTTTATAAGCGTTTGAACAGCGAATATTGACATAAAATTACATGTAAAATATAATATAATGTATAATATTCTAGACTTACAAATGATATCGGTTTTTTTAAAATGCTCTAACTCAAAATTGAAAAACCGCAACAACTTGAAATATTCACCAAATCTTTATACTGACGTTCTCTATACATGGTTATGTTTTCAAAGTATTTTGACATATTTTGACTTATTTATAGACAATTTAAATTTTCGATTTTTCTAAATTTTTCGTTTCAAAATAAAATATACTTATTACAATATTTATAAATAACATTGTATAATATTCCAGACAAACATATACATTTTTGTACAAACTCTATGTATTAATTATTAGTGAGTAAGAGGTGTATAAATTATAATGTTATTAGTTTATTAAATTATGTTTTTATATATTTATATCGATTTATCATGATAATAAAATGTAAATCACTCATTTTGACTTAAATATTTTTAAATTCCTTATATAATAATACTTATACTTATACTTTATAATCCGTCACCACAGAAATATAAACATATGTTCTTATGGACTATATAACATTATAATATTATGCAGCAGTCAAAAAAGAAATTAATAAAAAATAAGAGGATTTAAATCCAAAAAGCTGAATCTAGAAAAAGACGAATAACAATAAATTTACCTAAAATTGCATTCTAGTTCTTCTTTTTTGTAACATTCAAATGTATCATGTATGTTCTTAACAATTTTTAAATTATTTTCGTTGAACACTGGAACTTTTAGCAGCCGATGAAATAAAATGGATGCAAATGAACTTATAATCCAGAGAATTGTAAGTGGACGTCGGTCAACGTGTCGAGAATGATCTTCGTATCTGAAGGAATTCGGTCAATGGCCAATACTTCAACCCAGAACATTATCAACGGTAAACGAATGAAAACTATCATATATCCTTATATCAAAGAAATAATTATAGATTATTATCCTTAATTAGGTGTAGGACAAGGGTGGCCGATCCCAAATAGTTGGGTGGAAGGCGAGGCAAAAGAAGAAGTTCCTTATATCGAAGAAATTACTGATTTTAGATTACTTTTTGTGAACTTAAAACGTGTGAAAATGCATAGGTTCCATCGTGTTTATGGAAAAAAGCTTCAAGCGATTGTTATTCGTCGGGCGACAAAGATAGACAGATATAGAAGTAAAGAACAATTTAATAGAACAGTTGACACAATGATAACGCAAGATGGATTGCAGTTTATATTCAATATTTTATTTTTGTGATATAGTTCTACGTGAATAGTTAAATATTTTTTTATTCTTCAAAGATATAAGCAAGAATTTTTTATCAATTCTCAACAAGATCAACAAGAAAACAAGAAAAGAAGAAAACTTTACCTTATAATGATATATGAATCAAAGGTGTTTTTAATAAGATATCTTAAAATAAGAATTATGAAAATAGGAGTTTCGACGTTCCTGATCTCTACGTTTAATATTTATAAAAATCTAAAAAATCTATACAAAATACGTTATTACTGGGTTTCATTATGGATGTAGATTTGTAATAAATGCTATGTTTATTTTTATTACACCAGAGTCTACTTACCTTATTTAACCTATATTAATAATTATTGTTTTTATCCAAGATCGTTGAGTGTACGTGAATAATATTTCTTATCTGTGGAGTCGTATGCGATCGGTTGATATTATGATGAACAAAAGAATTTTTAATATTAAAATAATAATGAGAATATTTCTGTCAATCTGTAATTAATAATATTGATTTAACACTTCACAACAAGAATGATAGTGAATAATAAGAATGCCAATTGGCAAGTGAAAACAGTGTATACTGTTAAGATAGGTTCATAGCTGGAGGCAGACTGATTATCAAACTGACATTGATGATAATGGGATGTATTAATATAGGTACGGTTTTCCTTTTGTCATGTTGTTCTTTTTTAAATTGCCGTTATTTAAACAGGTATAAAATATGTTGTTGTTTTTTACATATTTTGTTATGACAGTTATTAATATTTAGTACAGGTTACATTTATAATTATTTTTTAATGTTGTTTTTAATTTTAAATATTTCTTAATGATATGAAATTTTATGGCGTAATATGTATATCATTGCAATTTTATTAATAGCAAATAAGATATACACACATATGTTACAATTTATAAATTTATAACAATTATATAATATAAAGGATGATTTGATCTGTTGATTATTTTCATTGAATGAGCTTGCCTATGAAATAAGTTTTCGAAACAGTAGCCTCCCAAAGTCCGTCGAAATGTGGTGATAAAACTACATTTGACATCAATATTTGTGAGATTTCATTGTAGTTCTTCCTGTTGTTGCCTTGATTGAAATAATTGATGTACTTATTTTAATTTTCTATTGGTACCTACAAAATTTGTTGTGTTAACTATAAATGAGTAACTTGAAACTATAAATACTTTTTAAGGTTTATAAAATACATTACTAACTTTTAAAATACTTTTTACACGCATTTCAAAATTCTTGAATCGATAAATCGCTGACCTGCTTCATCTGTGCATTCTAAATATAAATAGCATCCATGCACCAATGTACTAGCGTCCGAAAATGTCTGTTTTTACATTTTCGTAAATTTATTATGCCTATATAATTTTTTTAAATAAGCTAGCCTTTAGACTACATTTTGATGATGAAAAAATTATTAATTTATTTTATAATTCAAGAAATATTTTTGAAATCAATTACATTACTTTAAGTTAAATATTTCCTAAACTATAAAATAAATAATTTATATCATTATTGAACAATAATGTAGCCTGAAGGCTAGCTCATTTTAACCTGTCAGTAGGCGCGTGTATATTTGTAATACAATTCAGTGCGTATGAGCGGCGCTCAGTCATTATAACGCGAAATAATATTTTATTTATACTTATTTTAATTAAACCAGTGATTGCTAAAATACAAATCGAGTGAGTGCCGCGCTCATACGCGCCTGCTGATGGGTTAAAAGTATTATTTTGACATCAATAATACATGTACTAAATCACGGAAAATGTATGTTTTCAAATTGGTAATGTGAAAAAAAGTAATTTCTTGAATTATGATAAACCAAAAAAAAAAAAAAAAAATAAAAAAAAAATGATTATCTTTGATATTGTACTATGAGACCCATTTTTTGTCTCGTAGTTCTACAAGTGCTTTCAGAAGTACACCACTATGGATGGAAAATATCCCTTCTACATCATTCGAAACCATATCAGTAAGTTTCCTAACTATTTTTTTCAAACTGTACACCTATAATAATACAAACGTATACGTTAGATTATACCATAAGCTGTTACTCACATATAGTTATTCAATAAGTATCGAATGAGTTACTTTTTCTATGTTTTTGCCGACCGCTATAAACAACACACATATATTTTCAAGCGCTTCGTTCGACAGTTTTTCCGGTAACATTTTTAAAAACTCCAAAAGAATATGGGTGGATAAAATCTTTTCGTTAAATAGTTCACCAATAAATCTGAATTTAACATACACACACACACACACACACACACACACACACACATGATATACAAATAATTATTGATTGATTTTGCTGAAAATTAAAAGATATTTATAAGACGTTGCATGCAAATCATTACGCGTAAGATTCTTTGACCGTGAATTCTTTTTCACTTGGATCGTTCTGAACTCCGGACAGCAGTACTTCATTACATCGGATTGCGATTTGTTTCTTCAACGTGGTAGTCTTTATGTGCTTTTTGATTGAACTTGTTGTTGTATTCCGCAACGAAGAACATATGCCTACCAATTCTGGAATTGTCTTGGGGTAATCTTTTGCCTGAAATAAATAAAAATTAATATTATTTGCGAAAAATTTAATTGAACAGCAAATAAAAAACGTTTTATTAGGAAAAAAAAAAATACATAAAATAATAATAATACCATTGAAAATAGGACGTCGATTAGTATTTCCATGATATCAATATTTTTAATATGTACAGACAACTCGTTCATTGTGGTATTCATGTTATCTACAGTTACCGAGTTGACAATCGATTTGACGATATTGTAAATATTTAACTGAAACCATTTCGAAATACTATTAATATCAAAACGTAATCAATTATTGACATACGTCGACTATTCTTTTTTTTCTTTTTTCCCCCCATGTAAATATTAGGTCAGTAATAATTTATTCTGATACAATCGATTAGTAATTTAAAATAAATCTAAAATAATAAAAGCAATTGTTACATTTCCTTTTTCTGGCAAAGGTTCATTTCGCCCCGGTTCTTTTTCGACCCGAGTTTTCAGCTATTGAAAATCATGAAAACAACATAATAATTTTATAGCCACGGTTAAAATGTAAGTATTGAATCAAATACCTCCGGACGTAAGCTGTTGTTTTGGACCGTTAGCATTGATCTCAAGTCTGCAGCCGGTTTTATGCATTTTATGAGAGGTTCTACGAAAGTTACTCTTTCTGTTTCGTCCAATAGTGGTGACTCATCACAAACATCATTTTGCACCCCATTGTTGTACTTCAACTCTAGTGTATCCAAGATCATTGACCGTATCCTCGAGGAAAAGTTCGGTTTATGCGCAGTTGAGTACTCGTGTAGCTTTTCGAATGCGTCACTCTGGATTATTGTATCAATACAAATATAAATAATGTAAATAGTACACACTCAACATATTCGGCAATGTAATTTTATTGCGAATATTATTCAAGCCACAAGGTATGACGGTTCGATAAATCTTACATGATTTATTGTGTCCCCAGAGTGTTGTAGTATGACACACAAACATTCGAGTGACAATTCTTTTGAGCTCTGCATGAGTTTTGCCACGCACATTTCTAGTATAGGTGTCACCAAAATGTTCACTTTTAAGAGTTCGCACATAAACCTGAAATTAAAGGTGGTGAACGTTTTTTTAAAACTTTTATTTCATCTCATTCGATGATATTATCGTATATCATCGGGTGTAATGTGTGTACCTGCAGTTTGCTACTGAACGTTTTCTATGGATCATTTCGTTTTGATCAAATTCCAATTGGAGTTGGTTCCTAACTTTCTGTAAAGTTACATCCATAGTTTTAATAAATCAATAGTGAAATTGCTTATTGAATGTAATTTATACTTTATCCTTGCAAGATTCAATATCGTTCCGGTCCTTGGCTACCATACGTTTTCGGGTGTACATCGATTCGAACGCGTCTTGACACATTTTAATCAACATTTTTCTGAAAGAGGTCTGTGTTTTCTTGTCTTCTGAATGAACTTCGGCGTTTTTCATCACCCAGCAAAGATATGCGTATTGAGGTGTGAACTGCGGTTCGTCTACAGCCTATACATTTTAAAAGTAATGAATAATTGTCGATTTATCAACAGAACAATGTATATTACAAACATATATTATAATGCAATATAATAGGATTTCGTGTATTTTAGTTTTACTATAAAAAATACCTTTTGGAATATAACTTCAACAATTTTCATCAGACATTCATTCGTTTTCATCGGCAGTGAAATAATGCTATTCGCTGATGAAATCATATTTTCGGGTGTCATTTTGTCGACAATGGACCGACATTTCTCCTTGATTTCCTTATAAAAGATGTTAGATGTTTATTCTCGAGAAGACTATAGAAGTTAAGTTAAGTTCTATATAACTAAACTACAAATTAAATATATGTTACTATTCTAATGAAATATAATTTTTTAAGCAAACCAATAATAATGTTTTTTTCATGAAATAAATTAGTATTTTTATAAAAATTAAATAAATTTTAAATTATTTAAATTAATAAGTAATAAGTTTTCCCTTTTATAGTTATAAATTATAGTTCGTCTAATATAATTAACTTGTACTTCAAAATTGTTTTCATCCGATGTTTGACAACTGCTTTTCTTTTTGGTTTCTAAGCTTACGCATACCGATGTGATTTTTTCCTTAATCTTCTCGCCTAAACTTATTGGTGATGACGAATGACTAAAATTTGTTGTTTTTGCCAGGTCGTTATTTTTACACTCATAATTCTGAAAAAAGTCATATTATAACCCAATCGAAAAACTTGTATCTTGGATTCCAATTTGGAATTTGAAAAATTAATAATTTACCTTTTGAATTTCAGTCAGCGATTTAGTCTTGATCGATTCGTTTGGTCTTAGAGTGTTCTTCTGATAAAGACGATGCAAGTATATTAACATAACTTATTTTATAACATGATCTATTAAATAGTTGCATGTGTGTGTATCACTATTTTTAAATAATTAATACAACTCCTTACTAAAGACAATAATGCAGGTATGTTTTGGACATGCGTAGGTTGCTTAATTTCAGGTCTTCCTGCGTTTGATTTTACTTTGGAAATGTAGAATTCCGGTTCGGTACGAGAATTCCGGGGTATCCAGTTATTGTCCTTTAGCTCTATGATATCTAATATCATGAACCGTATTCGTGTTGGTATCCTCGTTTTATATGCCGTCGATGTGTATTCGCTTAATTTTTTGAAAGTAACTTTCTATAATGATTTTGATAAAACAAATACCATTACAGTAGATGACTTTTTTTATTGAACTTAAAAAACATCAACAGTAAATGTTATTAGTTTTTGTATTTAATACATATTAAATGATTACTAGGTAGATAGAAATATAATTACTACTAACATTTATATTACAATTATCTTTAAAAGTAAGTTTAAATTGTATTTTATAAGTCGGTCTTTCTTTGAAAGACTAACATATTTGATATATTTTCGATGCCTAAACCTAATACTTCGTTCATGTTGGGTGGGTATATGATTTATATGGGAATTTAAACAACATTATGACATAAAACATTTGTAGTCGATTATTAAATTACGATAACAGTAAGTTATTAGATATCGATATATATATATATATATATTTTTTTTTTTTTGATTCTGTGTAAATCTTACATTATTTAATGTTTTCCCGGCGTATTTTAATATGTTACAGGCGCATTCGAGTGTCTCTTCGTTCGGCGATCTCAAAAGGTGTTTCATACACGTTTCCAGTGTTTGATTCGTAAGTATTTGTACTTTATAAAGTTCACACATAAACCTGAAAATTAATACAAATATTGTTTGAAATCAAAATGATTCGTTTTATTCTTATTTAATTCGTCAATACCGGCAATTTCCAACGGATCTTTTTCTGTGGACCCTTTCGTCTTGGTCATATTGTGACTGCAGTTGTTTCTTTGCATCCTGTAATATTTCGTTCGCATTTTATAATATACGATAATATTTTATAATATTTTGTTGATAGAAGCAATATTAGGGTTATTTAAATGAGATCAATTTGGTTTACATGATCATTGCAATCGTTTAAGTCTTTGAGACTTTTTGCTAAACTCTGTTCATGCACATGCATTAACTCGAATCTGCTTTGACAGCACTTGGTTAATAACTTAATGAACGAAGTTTTGGAATTCCTTTCCTTTGATTTTACCACTTTGTTATTCAACGCTGTGCAAACGTATGCGTATTGAGGGGTAAAATTCGGCTCGTCGATGGCCTAAAGTGATTAAAAATAAAACTTTAACAATATTTGCCATGGTACACTTTGATGATCCACAATAGATTCAATCTACACCCTGTATATCCACCCTGTATATCACGTAATGACACGTATGCATATTTGTTGAATATACTTTTTGCAAAATACCTTTTTGAAATTTTTTTTAAAATACCTTTTGAAACAAAATGTCTATAACTTTCTTCAAATGATCGTCAGTTTCAATTGACAGCGATACAATTTTATCTGTCAACAGGGCCATGTTTTCCGGAGAAATTTTATTGAGAATCGATAAAAAATTCTTCCGTAATTCCTTGAAGAACAAAAAATATGTTTAGCTATTCACGTAGAACTATGTTACAAAAATAAAATATTGAACATGAAATGCAATCCATCATGCATTATTAATGGTTAAACTGTTCAATTAAATTGCTCTTTACTTCTATCTGTGTATCTTTATCGCCCGACGAATGACAATCGCTTGAAGCTTTTTTTCTTATACACGGTGGAACCCAAGCGTTTTCACACGTTTTAAGTTCACTTGCAGTGTCTTTCGACAGATAATAATGGACAACCTTCTTTTTCGTTGTTTCCACGCATTGGTTCTTGTTATATACAGGTGACAAAGTAGTCTAAAATCGGTTATTTTTTCGGTATAAGGATATATGTTAATTTTCATTTGTTTACCGTTGATAATGTTCTAGGTTGAAGTATTGGCCGTTGACCAAATTCCTTCGGATACGAAGACCGTTCCGGACACGTTGGCCGACGTCCACTTACGGTTCTTTGGGTTGTTCGTTCATTTGCGTCCATTTTATTCCACTGGTTGCTTAAAGCTTCAGTATCTAAATTACAGTTGCATACAAATAATAACGATTTATATTCTCATTATTGCGTGAAAATAGTAATCAATATATTTACCGTTGAATTTCACAAAATTGCTCATCGTTTTTCTTGTAGACGAAAAGACAAAACTAATAGAATTGATATGTTACGAATTATCGTCGATTTCTCGTAAGAATATAATATATTAAAGATTTTATATTTTCAAAGTGTACAAATTGAGGATGACTTAAAAATTTCACTAGAAAATATAAATGCTGTAATATTTTACGTTAAACGTAGGTAAACTGTTGCGATTTGTCAATTTTGCATAGTAACTGAACAAATATTATAATTGCGATATCAGCCAGTATTAATAAATCAAATTCATAATTATTACATCACACTAAAATACTAAAAATTTTAAATTTTGAATTTAAAACTTAAAAAATATCAGCGATGGGTGTTTGTGTGTGTTCCTTTTTTATCTAATTAAGTAAAAAATCTTTGTACTGTACTTATTAAATCAGTTATATTATTAATAAGCAGGTAAACAATATTATCGGTTTACCAAATATAATATAGTATTATCTGTAAAATGAAATATGTTTATTTAACTATTTTTAGTTAATTAATATTATATTAAAATAATCAATACCAAAATAATGTAATCAGATGCCCCTCCCACCCAATAAAAAAAATGCTTCAAACAAAATTGCCAATTGAGTACGTGTGTTCCCAAGCAGTCATCCATCCAAGTAATAACTGTTTCAGACGTTGCTTAACTTCAGTGATCGGACGAGACCTGGTATTTTCGACCTGATATCTCAGGTCATTAAATAATTAATTATTTATTTTACCTCTTTGTTATTCAACGCTGTGCAAACGTATGCGTATTAAGGGGTAAAATAGAAATATATAGTCTATAGTAATTTATAGAAATTACTTCCTATAAAACAATTCCAAACGCCCAAAACATCAGACTAAGTTGAAAGCACTGCATCCCGATGAGATTCAATTGCCGTCATTTTACAGGTAAAATATCCTAAAATGTAATTTAATCCATTTTACACACATATAAAAATATACAATTTTATAGATTATACATTAATTTTAATTTTACGAATAAACTTTTCAATTAGGCAGTTATTTCATTACTTGTGCTACTTGGAAAACCAACGTAATAAGTTATGAGCCATCAGAGCCAATTTGTGTATTATTATCATCAGGTTTTTATGAGACACTATTATTATTAGGAACATTTTCCTTGTCTGGTTTTCTAATTAAGAAATATTTATACTAACATATTTATACCAGAACTATATTTAGACATTTTACGCCCCGGGTCAACACATTTGAGCTGCCCTTTCATAAGTCATAATACCTCCCCTCGCCCCCCAAAAAATATACATATTATACTAATAGTATTAATATTAAAAAAGAACCGGATGGGCCTCGCTCTGCTGTACACTTTGGGGTGAAGTGCGACTCTTCATAGGATAGGTTATTATAATGGATTTGTTAAATTTGAGTTCAATGATAGGTATCATTGTATACAAAAAACGATTCTGAACGGAGATGAAATGTTTGTCTAGAATATAATACAATGTTATTTATAAATATTGTAATAAGTATATTTTATTTTGAAACGAAAAATTTAGAAAAATCGAAAATTTAAATTGTCTATAAATAAGTCAAAATATGTCAAAATACTTTTAAAACTTAACCATGTATAGAAAACGTCAATAAAAAGATTTGGTGAAAATTTCAAGTTGTTGCGGTTTTTCGTTTTTGAGTTAGAGCATTTAAAAAAAAACAAAAAAAACCGATATCTTTGTCAGTCTAGAATATTATTCTTATTATTTTCAAATTTGCTTATGGTTTTTTACATAATGCATATTTTCAGTGCATAATTTAATAATTTAAGGGCATATAAATGCATATTTTCGAACTTTTTAGTGCATATTTTACTAATTTTTAGGGCATGAATGCATGCTTATTTATGCATTTTTAGTGCATGAACTTACGAGCCCTGCTGATGAATAATCACAAATTAGCAATATTCTTTAGTCACCATCAACTCTCTTAAGAGATATTAATTTTATTTAATAAACATTCCAAAAAATGTAATAAAGTTTAAAATTGATGTTACTTTTGTTTTTATATCCAGTATACGCTCCAAGTAGATTAACTGCATTTAAGTGCCTACCAAGATAAATCATAATTTTCTATTCAGACGCTAAAGCTTTAATATGGGATGGATTTGTGTCTGGTTTTACCATTTTAACAGCAATAGTAATTGTTATATCTCTATCACTTATACCAATGGCATTAGCTTTAAAAAAAAAACCAAATGCTCCTCAACCCAGTTTTTGGGCCGAAAAAAAAATTATTGTCATTGATTATAAAAACTATATAATATTAGTCTTATTGAATATATCATATACTAAATATTTCTGGAATCAAACTAATAAAATTATAAAATAATACAAAATATTTTTGTCTGACTGCTTACCAAGTTAAATTTGATTATTTTTATTTGAAAAATTACACTTTTTCAAATTTTTAATAATTTTTAAAATAATATCAAAAACGTTTTAATGTAATAAATAAAATAAGGGCATACATCGGCTGCAGTCACTGATCAGCGATTTGCTTACATAAAGATCGCCCACCGTTGCTAATTCACGGATGAGTGACCATCCGGGTTTTTAGCAGCAAAACTATACTATGCACCTACATACGAGTACATGCACTACGGGTTCTAACTTCCGACTATTCAAAAAAAAGAAAAAAAAACCTATGCTATACATATATTATGCTCCCACCATAAATATAGAACAAAAATAAAAAAGCATTTTCCGTATACATTTTCGGAGGTCTTGAAATAGTTTTCATGACTTTTTTCTTGGTAGATTTATGGAGTGAACTGAATTACACATATATGTATAAATATTTTTTTATACTTTTGGGATTCACTGTAAATACCAACCCATTTATAATATTTAATGTATTTTCTGTGTATTGGAGACAAAATCGAATAGTGCACTACGTTTTTTTACGATCAATCGGTATTTTTGAGAAGCACCAATTTCATCAGCATCACTTAGTCCGAAACTGACGATGTGAAACAGACGATGAAAAATTTGAAATAAAAGTTCTACCAGCCTAAAAATATTTATATGTGTATAATGATAAAAATAATAATATATAAAATATTCCACGGTCGTATTGATAACAGTTACTCCTATAATATAGCACAGATGAAGTCATGCAGGGAGTACACGGAATTTCAATACAATTTCAATACCGTTAAATTTAACAAACAACCGTAAATTATAACGTGTAAGGAATTACTGATGGATAAAAAATACTTTCCAATGCAATTATGTATAAAAATATAAATATTTTAGTGGGTATACATATAATAGTTTATTTTAAATGTCACATAATAGGGACTACGATTCAAAAAAAAAAAATATATTTTAATTTAACACTTAATGTTGAAGTCAGAAAATGTATTTACGGAGTATTTGATTTGATAACGATCAATAATATTATCACTTCAGTTATAATTTAAATTATTCCAATATTCATAAGTAAATAAGATTCTTTGTTTATTTCAACACACTAATATTGGTATATGTATATTGATACATTACAAGTAATGTAGACTAAATTTCAATACATATTAGTTAAAAAAGGTAACTTTTATTTGAGTTGGTTTGATTATACTTCAACTATGTTTCTCAAAATAGACTTTAACATTAGATATATTAAAAAAATCCAAGTAAATTACAAGCCTATTTTTACTTTGTATATTTTTAAATCAATAAAATTTTATATGGGAGAAAAGTTAAATATAAATTCAGTTTGAGC
Source organism: Sipha maydis (assembly GCA_034509805.1). Classification (NCBI taxonomy): domain Eukaryota; kingdom Metazoa; phylum Arthropoda; class Insecta; order Hemiptera; family Aphididae; genus Sipha; species Sipha maydis. Next base: position 37,070 of record JASXSY010000665.1, on the reverse strand, counting down.
AAAATATTAACCATAACAAATTTGTGAAATCTTTTTTAAAATTGGGTTACGGCAGATTTTAATCGTCGACCAACAAAAATATCTTAAGTTAACTTATCACATAATTTAATTATAATAATTCATTTTTAAATACTGGTATTCTTATTATTTATTATTATTTGTTCATATTCCTCATAATATAATTTAGAATATTCTATGATCAATGATTACACATGAATAAAAATGACCGTTAAAAAATAAAAACAAAATATGCAATAAAATAAAAGTTAATAAAATATGTACAGTGAATAGTAATAAATAAATAATAACAAAACAAATTAGAAATCTGCAAAATAATATATAGATAAATTGAAACTTAAAATTAAAAAAAAAAAGAACCGTATTCATTATATCATTTATTGTAATTTATTTGAATTTCACGGAATGTAATTAATAAAAAGTGTTTCGACATTATACAGTAGTGTGTTATACATAATAATATGTATAGTAGAATTTATATTCACCAGACTTAGGTTATTTTATTATTAAATTAGTATACATATTATTCTCTTGCCGAATAACATTCTTTTCAAAGTATCAGTTTGAGTGATAGATTTCTATGAGTTTAAAAATTGCTTCCTCTTTGCAATATTGAGACATAATACATATTCATCTAGTTTGTATACAATCATATCTTGTATATTTGACTACATTTTTGTATATAATGATAAATCAGAAAAAATTTAGTGTGTGTGTGTGTGTGTGTGTGTGTGTATGTGTATTTTATGAGAAAATAGTAAACATTCCCAGTAGTTAAAAAAAATAAAAAAGAACGATCATTATTAATAAGGTAAGTTTTCCACCCCCGTCTTAAGCCATTTGTGCAGTGAAAGAAAATAGTAGGGGGACTTGTCTTCACTTGCCTTGACGTTTTGCTGCTAACTGTTGCATATTCTTCAGTCTGGGCAGTGCATTATCTCAACTTGGACACCACACTAACTCCTTGTATTTCTTTGGGATTGACAGCAAATACATCTATATTGTATAAAATCACTTTGTACATACGTATTGATCAGAAATTATGGCCATAAAATTCGTAAGTAAATATTATTAAATAAAATTAATTTTATTTTTGATAATGAATTTTTAAAAAGAATGCTATAAATAAAATGTCATGCAATTACTAATCGTAACTGTTAAATTTATTAATTTTTATTAATGTCAGTCGATATTATCTTTAAAAACTTATACGTGCTAAGAGATTATTTTTTCTAAGAATTGTATTAATCGTATATACTGATAAATAACAAAACAATAATACCTTACTATGCTGTACCATAGTGAAGATAGAAGATTTTTGTTGATTTAAAAGTATTCAAAAATGTTCATTATTTATTATAAATAACGAATGCCGTTAGTTGTGTGTGTGTGTGTATATGACAAATTTTAAATGGTCTGCAGACAAGAAATAAATTATAGATATACCAACATTATTATACGTTCTATTTTTGCAATAAATTATATTTGTTCATTGGTTGGTTATGTTCCTAATGTTTATAAACTATAGCAAATAATAAATCAATTTTATAATAAACTTATTAAATATGTTAAAAACGTGTACTTCGAATTTTGATGGCCCGTGAAATATTTCAATGTTCCTAATGTGGCCCTTCAAAATATTAATTGGTGACCTCTGTACTATATCTTACGCATAATTATTAAAGGTATTTTTGTTCATACATTTAATTTAATCCATTATTGTTAGAGTTAGTTTTTAAAAGATCAATGTAATATATATATATTGATATATATATTAAGTAAATATTATATCATTAACAACAAAAGTTTTGACTTAAGTTTATACATCGTTAAAACTTAAATGAAAATAAGTGCATGTAAATAAACTAATTTAACTAAAACTATATAAGTATTCAAGGTCTTTAATTTTTCATTTAATCACTCGTAAAAAATTAAAACACTAGTACGAAGCATACGAACATTATTTTGTGAAGCCGATTGGAATTTTCTATTCATCACAGAAGGCTACCTAATCTAGTTTTTATAACGTATAAAACGTAAAACGTTCACACACATTCACACACATACACGGTAAATTCTAGTGGTTAATTTATTATATTATCTATTTCACGGTACAACCTTGACAGTGCAAGATTCAATGTGTGGTGAAGAAAAGGATTACATTAGAACACAATGTAAACACAATACACGTGTATAAATATCAGTTATCTTGAATATCATAGTCATCGTATCTATACGGTACATGGATCTGTACATGGACTAGGACGAAGGTGTTTTCAATTCAATACTGTATCGGTTCGTTTAGTCCCGTTCATAATAATTGTAAAAACGATCATGAAATGCTATATTTTTGATTCGTGGGAAAAAACCGTATGTATTTTGAATGTAACGCTCTAAATTCGCAGTCTTAAATGATAACTGACAGGTTGACCATCATAAAAAATTAACAAACAAAATTACGTAGCATGAATCACAATTTTAATTTATAATATATTATACATAAAAGATTATTATTTTGTTTTTATATGTATGTATAGTTTCGATCTGCAATAAATAACCATTTTTACGAATAGTGAATTTTTTTTATATGATTTGATATTGGACGTAATTTTTCATCAACGACACAAAATAATATAAAAAATAATATTCATTATAAATACATAGAAAAAATGAACTTAATCATGATTTTAAAAATTTGTTTAACAATCAAAATAATTTTTCATATGAACATAATAAATTAATAAATTATCTTGTAAATTAATTTTCAAAATAATCTAACCCACCAAATAACAGTTCACAATTATTTAAGAGTATACAACGAAAAATAACCATACATGTTAATTATTAATGTCTTCATATAGAATTTATAAATACTCGTATATATAGAAAATCAAATACAAATTATAAAATAAAAGTTGTATTTTTGTTTTATAAAATAAATATTCAAAAAAATATAATCGAATATATTATAAAATAATAACAGAAAAACGTTGTATTTATAGTATTATAGAAATAGTATTAAATTATGATATAATGAACATTTTTTTTCTCAGTTTCGTCTTAACTGTTAACCGTACTGAACACTTATACATTTATCAAGTACCAAATTATAAATTAACTCAACATAAAAATTAACTAAAATCAATCTCATATTCATATAATTATCATTTATGATACAATCAATTTTAAACTTTTTATTCAGTTTGTGTGGGTTTTCAGTCGATTATAAAATGGGTTCACATTCACTTTTTAACTAGAGCGAATTAATATCCAGTATACATCACATTTACTTTCGCCCAAAGCTACTAATCAACACAGCTCTAGGTTGTTGTCTTATTATGTAATATATGGTTAATTTGAATAATTTTAAAAATATAAAATTATCACAAAACAACATGTCAAAATTTATATTTTAAGAACAAAAATTTCCGATTCTAAACTGAATTTTGAAATTTGCCTAAGGCATGATCGAAAACTATTTTTCTTAGACCACAAATCACAATCATAGTGAGACTTCAATATTTTACCATATTTATCAGTGTTTATCAGTTTTAAATCAAATATACTTTTTATATGAAAAGTAATACAATGTTCTAACCTTTCAAAACAGTTTTAATTAGCCTACGAAATAAGTTAACAAAATATGTTTTAACAATTTTTGTTTAATAATTTGTTGAAATATTAAAAATCATATTTTATACTCTGTACAATTTTAATCAATATTTTTATTTTTTGTTTTCTAATATTAATTTTTTCATTTTCAAATTCACTTTACTTTTTTATTAGAAAATATTACTACAGAGTGTCGAGTGATAAATCAAAATACACGAGTTGTTATTATTATTGCCCCTTAAACTTAAATCCATTAAGATTCTACTTTAAGTTAATATAAGTATATATAAAGTAAATAAAGTTTACAAAGATAAATATTTGATTGAATTGAATTACATATTGTAAACAATATTACATTTATGTGTAAATATAGGTATATTGATTTGTTATATAATAATACAGTATTATAAAAACACCGCAAAAACGTCGGTCTATTTAACACGCGGTAGTGGTTTAACGGTATTTTAATATGATTAAAAATAAATCAAGTAAATATTATGCTAATATACGTCGTGAAAATACAAAAATGTACTTGAAAAGTATTAAATTAGATTTCTTAATGCTAAGCATAACTATTTAATAACTATTTGATTATTTAATCATGTGTTAATCATAAGAAATTCATAATGAATCAAAATCATAACTGCTAAACAATACGTGATTGTAGTCAGGAATACGCACTAGAAAAATTTTATCGAACATGGAAAAAATTTAAATTAAATTAAACCTAAACCAAAACTGGTTATCGCGAAACTTCAAATAAATTTAAAAGGTATAGTCAATTATTATAACATCATTCTAAGGTTATAAAGCCGTTCAATTGCGAGAAGACATTCATGCGTTCATATATGTACACTGCAAAAAGTCAATCTATAACAAATGGAAAGTCAGCGACCTTCTAATACTTAATATGTTTGAATATGTAACACGGTTAATCGCTATGCATTATCGTTTTGATATTAATATTAAAATATATTAGTAATAATAAACTGACGTAGAGTATCTTGAAATGTAGAGTACGGTATACATCATGCTAGGGACTTGAACATTCAAAAACATAAAATCGTTAACAAAGAGAAATACATAACGTATAGTATTATAGTTATAATATATCATACGTAATAAGTTATTTTCTTCTGGATAAGAATATATAATAAGTAGTAATTTCATTATACATTTACACGTATAGGCATAATTAATATTTTGAAGTCGACGTCATAAAAAATGGAAAAACGTTCGTTGATTTCGGAACGTTCTTTGCCGACGGATTGACGATGTTATTCAATGTTTTTATGCTTTAATCGGTGTGAAACGGTGAACCACTGTGCCCACTCTGGTAGTTCATGCGTGTGCACAGATATTACGTATTTACGTGCATTACGTATATACCATTAAAATGCTGCCGTACATATTAATCATTCGACCGACGGGTGACGACTGTCTTCCCGGTCTCGAATCAATTTCTGATCTAGGCGAATGATCTAATACCGCTATGGATCATATGACGACAAAGACACGTTGGGTGTCTTACGTACGGACCCTTACAGAAAGAGGTTCAGAGCGTGCGAAAAATAAATTGCAGCCAAGAACGCATTCGGCGGGTAACAGTACATAACAGAGTTTTTAGTATTCGATACGCGGGACGTACAATATTTATGAACACACTTATTTTTTTATTTTTTTACTGTCACACGATTTCGGAATAATAATATTAATAACCGATTGATCGGTGACCCACTGCATATAATATATAATATACGTGTAAAACACACGCCGCGTTACTAGAAAAGACGTGACGGATAGTCATGTAAACCGACGACCTTATTGGACGTTATCGAATTCCGTCGGCACAGCCAGAACGTCACACGTACAATACCTAACACATGTAAACTAACGCAGACACCAACTTAGCAACAACTCTCACAAGTCATCATCGTACGTCTGAAAAAACTTGGCCAAAGTTTCATATTTCTTTATCTGCCAAGAAAAAAAATATGTCGGCAATAATAATTATACTGTTGCATCGGACTGTAATGCGTGTTACATAAAAATGATTTGTTTTGAATTGAAACGAAATATTATTGAAAAGTTTAAACACAGTTGTATGTATATTAAGTTTAAACATAGATTATACATTTAATACAACATGATATATGTAATCAATAGTTTTTAAATTTTATCGATTTGAAAAAATAAACTATACATGCTAGCAGAAAACATAGTTATTATCATAAAATAATATGTACAACTCGAAATTGACAAATTTTCTACTTCACTTGAGTAGGTTCATATTACATTGATATGTACTCAACATCGATATATAATCATAATGTTATACCCAAACAAGCGATGGAAACATTTTGTACGCATTTTACGGCACGTTAAATAATTACAATTATTTTTTCTTCGATCAAACCTCCTACGGTTAGTGTTATTACTAGTAACTAATTACACGAAAATATATTAATCCTTGATAGGCTTTATCGCCAATGTGAATGCTCGTCAAATGACCGTACATCAAACCTTGTGCGTGAATAAGGCTGCGCGGTGACAATCCTCTGCTATTGAACCTACAAGATGAGTTCCAGACAGTTTCGGTCTGATCGTTACGTTATTATAATTTGTTCCTGTATATGGCTGTACATAATAACCACACGCGAGCCGCGGGCACCGAATGATCTTTTAAATGCATATGTGGTGAATTCAAATTTAATTTTGTGAAGAGCCGTTAATGATGCGCGCGCGGCTGTATATGTATACAAGATAATAATAATAAAAATCACATCGGCTGCTTAAGGCCATGAATATGTGTATAATACGAGTGTACTTTGTTTACAATAACCGTGGACGTCGCGGATCACTATATACTGGTCAACCACCCGTAATGGAAAAGGTCGTTGTACGACCGCCACAGTTCTCCCCGTTCGGTGCTCGTCTATTTATACATACGATAAATAATATATAATACATTAGCATGTGAGAGCTCACATTATATATCAAGTCCGATCCCACTAATAAGACGATTCGTTGGTCTTAGACGAACATTGCTAGTTGAAAAAAATACAACCGTAATGGAGATGCACATTTTGAAATGCGTCACTGGACTACACAACGACGAATTTGACGTTAATGCCTACTTGCCTACTGCACTCGGACATACAGCGGGCGCGATGACGATAGGAAACCGGCACACGTAGCGGACGTGACTGCATTGTTTCAATCATACATCGTTTTTTTTTTTTTTTTTTTTGTTTTTACTCGTTTAGGAATTCACATTGTATAAAAAATTAATAACAATAATGATTTGAAATGAAAAAGTAAAAATAATTCTCCACGCATAGGTATAAAATTGCCCAGCTGTCGCAACCGTCCAACAACAACGATGCAACAAGTCATAATAAACAGGTCGTCGACTTTAGAAACTATACTGTTTTTCCCTGTAGTCTTATAAACCGCGTACATTTCAAGAATACATTTTTGGTATTCTCACAGTGTACACATACCTATTATTCTAATTATAAAACACTGCACAATTATCATATCCACGTCCCTGTTCAGATTTATTTTGCACGTACCGTATGTATTATTTGATATTTTAGCGTTGATAACCATAGCACCACACTTTAGTTAATTTCAACAATATATTAACATTTGCCGCAACGTGTAACACGGATAATAGGTTCGTTAGGAAAAGCATTTTATTATTTTTGATGAATATACACGTGATTCACGTAATTAAAAATATATTATGTAATGTCTATTTCACATTGGTACACACCCGTTACATTTGCGTTTTTATATAGGTAAACAACGGTTTACGTCTGTAAAATACACACATTTTATCATTTTGAACACGATCTGAAAAGTATTCGAAATCGAAATTTGTTATGAAAATATTTTAATGTAATTATTTTGAATTTAAACGCTTCCTCAGACCTACGTGTTATGTTATATTTTTAATTTATAATTAATTACAACATTTATTCTACCCAAACCGTACAATGATTAATTTATATAACCTATTTTATATACTCCTATAACTTTAGCGTTAACTTTTTATGTGACTAAACATTTGTTAGATTAAAATTGTTTTCAATTTTTTTTTGGACCCGTTTTCTGAAAGAAGTGATAAACCCTCAGATATATCTTTGGATATTAAGATTTATTATTCCATTTAAACGTGATTGTCCTATTATATTTCTGAGGTAATTTTAGATTCAATGTAGTGTCAAAAAGATCTTTAAGTCGTAATTATACTTTTTGGTACTTGTTAAAAATTACAAATATTTTCAAAAATATGAATACTGATTTATATATATTTAAATCATACATACTTAAACCATTAATTGCGTTTATAGGTAAAGTATAATAACAAATTTTGAATTTTTCATAATTGTTCATACCACAACTATTACAGATATTGATTAAACGGAACAACCAATAATCCCCGACTTATCATAGCTAGTGCCTGTATAAAAGTAAAAATAATACTCAACGAAATAATCGTCGATTTTATCACAAACCTTATAATATACAATTATTAATAATGGATCTTATTATAATTATTAATAACATAAAACGCACATTATAATAATCAAATTTAAAAATGAAAAACACCATGATTACAATACAGTTGACTTTCGATAATTTGAACTTGGTGGGATTTATGAATTACTTAGTGTTCGAATTGAGAAGTAGTTTCTAAATATCGAGGGACAAAAAAAAAAAAAATTAAATCGCATAGTTATGAAATTTTTTTATTTTTTATTAAGTACATGTACTGCTCTTAAGCGACACAAACCACAACGATTTTTGACTTCCAAAACAATTCTTCCCACTCGTCTCGGTCATTGGTTACATATTTCCAATTCTGTTTATCCAGTAGTTATAGATATTTTTATTAATCATTATTATCGTAAAATATTATAAATTAATCGCACTCCGAAAAACCTCCCCTGGGGATGCGCCATTGCATCTTTGTAACAAATGTTGATGTTCAGTTACAAATAAAAACGTCCATCGACAATCAGATGACATATATAATTGTAACTAATCGAATAAAACACCATTGTGGGTTGCACCATACACTTTAATGTGACCGTAATTGTGCATAACGCACATGCATGTTGTATGGTGTCATCGGTCAAGCGAAAACCGTTCCTTAACCAAATCTTGAAAATGGATACATAATATTCACGCGTCTACTCATTACTGACTCACGATAAACGCCGTCGTCGCGCGCACTGTTCCAGGTCGTACTCGCCTCGTCGCTGATTGTCGCGATGGCGTTGGCTCAACGTCCCATTCCACCGGCGTTTGCCAGGTCCGGAGCAGGTCGCGGGACCGCGGCCCGGCTGGAACTTGAACCCGAACAGTCGGTACCGCAACCGTTCCGCCGAGTGTCGCTGCCGCTGTACAGGGGCCGAGGATTCAGTTTACAGGAGGGCCAAGAGCCGAAGTCGATACCTGCCGTGACGCAGCTGCCGCCGTTCCAGCCAGGACATACCGCCGACAATAGCAATGATAATGACAACAACAACAACAACAACAACGAACTGAAACGCGTTGGACAAGGCGACGACGACACTACGGCGGACACGTTCCCGCAGCCCTTCAGGTCGTCGCAAGGACCGCAGCAGCAGGCCGAAAGAACACAGCAAGTGCAACAGTTCGACAGGGTTCAGCAACAACCGGAAAAACAGTTCAATGGTTTTAAGCCGCAGGTGTGTAAACAAGATTGTTCGGCACGTTCGCATAATATTAGTCTCGTATTACACTCTCGTCGACTCTTGGTAATTTGAACTTTTGGGATATCATAATCGAACTTACTATGTTCAATTATGAAAGGTAAACATCCAAGTCCATCTTGGGCCCAGAATTTTAACCATTTTTTTCGTGCAAAGTTATTAAAATTACCAATCGGCTAAAACAAAATCTCATATTTAACGTCATTATCCGATTTTAAACAAATTTGTTTATTAATTTAAACGGTTTTCGTGCATATGTATATCATTTACAATGATTACAAATTACATAATACTATTATCAGCGCCGGAGGAAGGGCAGGGCAGAAGAGGCAATTGCCCAGAACCTCACACCTTTCATGGGGTTAAGTAACTTGTAAGTCTATAATTTTGGTTTTAAAATTAAATAATAAGTGTCCCATGCCATGTGAAAAAGTTTATGGTATTTTAATCTTTAACTTCAATATCATCTTTAGTTCATACCTATGTTGTAACCTATATCTAACCTGTATCGTAATAATAATAAAATCATAAACAATAATATATTGTTGCCGCTTTAATAACAAAATATAATATCCAAACTAAGAGAAAATGTTTTCACGTAAATTATTTAAGTAAGAAAAATATATTTTACAATTTTAATAAAAGCGTTCAAGAAACCTTTTCTTTTGGCTAAACGAAAAAAAAATCTAAGGCCCTGTGAAAAAATTTGCCCCAGGCCTTACAAAACATTCCGCCGGCGCTGACTATAATAATGAGCTCGTCTCGCTGCACAAAGTATTTTTATTTAACTCCATTATTGATACTAGCAAATGGTTAACTGCAATTTCTCAGAAAACGAATAATCTAATTATAATAATATTAAATAATAAATAAGTATTGTAATAATATTCATTAAAATAAAAAACAAACAAAAAATAAAAAGTTATTTTTGATTGAAGATCTCTGTAACACAGGAGATATCTCTCTGACCGTATTCCGATGGGGATATTCTATGTATACTGTAAACATAAATATTTTATTTTTTATTTATATTGTAGCAACAGATCCAGACCATCGAAACGCAACCGCACTTTGTCAGAAAAGTCATTCAAAGACCACTGAAACGTACCCAAGTAACGAATGATGCGATCGTGACTCCTAGATCGCCGGAAATGGTCCAGAAAATGAAGCTCGAACGGTTGGAGTCTGCTGACAAACAAAGAGCAAAGAAACCAGTATCTCAGGTATATATCGTAACTATATATATATATATATACATAATAACTATATAATATACAACAGGAAAAAAACTATTCAATAAAATACTTTTTAGTAAAATCATGATTAATCTGATTGGCACTCACGCGCGCACGATTCAAAGAATATACAACTTTCAAACTTTCTTTACTCAGAAAATCGTACAACTTATCGTTAATATCTACCCAGGTAATCCCCTCTCTGTCGCTTTATTTGATTAATAGTATATTTCAAGGTTACTCAGGTTGCATTTAGTCAGACTCGTATTGTCATGTCAATCTTATTTGTATACTTATTTAACGACGCACGCCGAACGCAGATACAGATCGGGAATACAAAATTGAGATAATTTCCTTCTGAATTTTCCTTTCTAAACTGTTATTAATTTTATTTACTTATATTAAAACGAAACCGCACTGGTGCAATACATAGGTACTGGATGTTCGTTAAATTGATGCAGGGTTAGCTCTATATTGCTATGAACATTAAGACTATCTTGCCGCAGGAACAACTTTAATATAAATAAAATATAATATAATAAATCTCATTTCATCGGTTCGTGTATGAAATACATAGTCACATATCGATATACACACGTGTAATAATAATTTTATCCGTTTTGAATAACAAGTTTACTGTAAAAGTATCAAAACCTAAGTTTTGTTAGGCGTATATTTATTAAATTTTATCAATACTTTTTCACAGATGTCTCTTAGCTGTTTATTTATCAGTAGAGTACGGATTTTAAAGCAATAAAAAACTAAAAAAAAGCACTTAAAAAAAGCAATAAAGCTGTCTAAATCCTCCAAAGAAGCTTTAAAAAAAGCATTAAATATAGGTTTATAAAAAAAAATTTATCACAAAAAAAGTATTAAAATTAATAGTTCATAAAAATTATTATTTACAAAAAAGGTATCATAATAAACTTATTAACAAGCCTGCTTCTCCGAGTTTTCCTTTTTCCACAATTATTGATCTGTAAATTAAATTTATTCTATTTAAGATAAGTTTAAGATTAGTTTTAAAATGATTTTTTTTACCTATATCATCGGTTTCAAGATAAAATAATCTACTATGTACAATATACTATATACATATCTAAATTACATCGATAAACGTATCCGTAAATCAAACATAACGAGATAAAATCGGTTGAGCCAGCTATACACAATATACGATATTGGAAAACACATTATTTAATATAAAAATTAACATTTTAAATACGTTTATTTAGAACACATTTTGAAAAAATTTACCAAAAATGCAGAAAATGCTCATAAAGCATAAATATACAAAAAAAAGCAAAAAAAGCAAAAAAAAAGCAAAATAAAATCTCGTGCATAGTAGTATAGTAGTATAAATCGAATTTGTTGTTGATATAGCTTCGTTTTAGAGCAATTGAAAAAAAAGGCAAATGCCTTCAAAATCCGTACTCTATTTATCAGGCATCTATATTATATTAGTTATAGATGGTTTATTTGTGATCCTTCCGCGATTTGTAACTCGTTAACGCTTAAACAGAAATTTTTAAAGAATGTGAACCTTTATTATGTATATTAGCTTACAGCAAAATTATTCATTTAGGTTTATTTTTTCCATATTTAATTTTTCTGTAACAATAATTGAAATTAAATGTAAGTTCCAAATACAATGACAGTGAAAATGCTTTCTACTATTCTGCTGCGACTGTAAAAATACGAGGTAACAATTATTTTCTAATTGAAGAGCTCTAAAACATGGGTGGGTATCCGTTTACTTTTTAAAACCTAGCTACAAACTTCCGCCTTTAAACTTAATGTTATTGCCTTAATCGCAGTCCATTTCAAAGTTTCTGCACGTTCAACCAGGCTAACGGTTCCTTTTTTACTTCCTACCTCCGTTACTATGGTTTCGGTTTAAATAAGCCACCAAGCCGTTGTCCTTGACGAATGCTGACCCTTGGTTCTCGCTGTCCTCATATATTACATAATAGTTGTTTGGTATCGCCGAATTACGATCATTTGATTAAATTGATTAGTATTCATGCGCGGTCGACGATCGTGAGTGCTATGGTACAATACATCGTAAAATGTGCGATAGTAATCGTCGACCGTAATTGTATCAATGGAGACGAAAACGTTTGTAGTATACTCGTGACACGATTGCGCTGTACGTTTATACTATTTATCCCTTTACATTCCTCCATCGTGCAAAATAATTCCATGTACTTATTACGTACGCTAAAGATGTGAATAAAACGACCCACACAACTGCAGGCAAACATTGATTATGGTCGAAATCGCCTGTAAGGAGCATTCAAGTATTACGTCAGCACATTTTTTCGCATTTTCTTTTCACAGACCTCTTTTCCTCACCAAAATTCTTTTATACTTATTTATACAATTGGATTTCTTCTACTATCAAATATAAAGACAATAAGATGGCACGTCGTCGATGCTGTCGATATTATTTCATCGACTTTTGTTTTTTTTTTTTTTTCGCGCGTTATTTTAAATATTGATAGATACAATGCTGACATCCTCGGGAATCCTCATGCAAGGTACCGTCGGATTTCTCGACCCCCCCCTCCCCCTTAGACTGCTGACACGTAATGCTTGAATGCGACCATTGACTGACACGGCGTATGGTGATGATAACGACGATCCATCGCGCAGGTGCTGAGACGGTACAGGGACGACAACCCGGACGGCAGCATCACGTGGGGTTTCGAGAACGACGACGGCACGTTCAAGGAGGAGACCATCGGCGTGGACTGCGTGACGCGCGGGAAGTACGGCTACGTGGACCCGGAGGGCGTGAAGCGCGAGTACTCGTACCAGACGGGCATACCGTGCGACAAGAACAAGGACGCGGTGCGGCAGCCGACGGCGACAGGTCATTCGTCCGCGGTGCAGGAGGCGCAGGCCAGCGACAAGTCGTACGGGTACATAGACTACACGAAGAACCAGTACGTGATGGCCAACGGGCAGACGGTCGACTTGAACGGCATGGCCAGGAACAGGGCGAGGAAGCAGCCGGGGGCGGTGCGAAACAAGCAGGCCGCGGTGAGTACGCCCCCGTCGTCGCCGCAACAGCAACGATTCGGTAGGGCCGAATCGCAGCGGAACAACAACGGCCGAGGACAGGGATTATTCGCAGCTTAATTTATTATTACTATTATGATTATTACGATCACGCCAGCACGCACATCTCTCGCCCGTTCCGCAGTTTTGTTTTTTATTATTTTTTTTTAATTATTTCCGATTGTCGCGGTATAATGTATTATAACATACACATATATATTTATTTATTACGAACCATCATAATCATGTTTATGTATGGTTGATTACGTACCGATATGAAACGTGTACGTTTGCACCGCAATATCTTATTACGAAATATTAGACTGTTTTTTTCTTAAATATAATAATATACAGCATATATATGTATGTATGTATGTGTTCTACGTCAATATTAATTACTTTTTTCCATGCACCGTCTTCAGTTGCCCCATGTGTACGAAATTGAGTTTATCACTCGCGGTGATAACTGTGCAATGATACCTGTGCAGTGCATGTTTTAAGCTAGTTTACTACAAATATTTTGCCCTGTGAAAATATAATATCACCTGGTTGTTAATAATGTTTTGAAAGACTAGGTGAAACATATTCAATTGTAAAAAGATTTTTTTTTTTTTAAATTGTGTAAAAAAATAATTAGGTAATACACGATAAATAAATTTGTACCTATATAATACAATATATTTTCATATTATCTAAATTTTTTTTTTTTACCATCAATGAAATTTATTTTTAATAGTTATGCAAACCGAACGTGAAATAGGTACTGTCACTTTACTGTTGACTATTTACCAAGGCTGGGCATTAACAAGTTAACATTTTAAAATTATGTTCATTAACTCGTTACTTTTTTTACAAATTAACTTTTAACTTAACAAGTTACTTTTTTTAAGATTAACGTGTTAACTTTAAGTTAATTTTAGTGCAAAGAATAACGCAAAATATTAAATAAGGTTTTTAGTATATTTATAATTTACTATTTTAATATGAATTTCCTGTAGACGAAAATAAACAACTGTGGTATAATTTCCAATTTAATTTCATTATCTGGTATCTTAGCAGTTAGGAGAAAACTATCAATGGTATCTTTTTAAATCGCTGTTGATATTTCATAGCAATGTGATAAAATTATTTGTTATTTAATTAAATATTCAGTTTCGACACATTTTTTTGAAATAAATACAATGAATTATTTTTTTACATTTTTATATTTAGATATCAAGCCTGATAATGAAAGTTTGATAAAATGTTTCAAAATAAATGTAATAAATAAATAAATTGTGAAGCATAACTTAATTCAAGCAATCGTTCCAAGGCTTGATTATTATTAATATTGAAAAATGAAATTTATTTATATAACAAACACAATTTTTATAAAATAAAAGTAACATTATACTTCAAATAATGTAAAAATCAAATAAATAATTTAATTGAGTAAATAAAATAAAAAATAAATAAAAGCGTATTTATAATAAAATATAATCATTATAAATGTTATCTATTTCATGTTCTTATACTGTGACTCAATAAAAGACTAGCACCAATCACATTCAAATTATTAATACATTACAAATTGTTTATTGCAAATTTTTATGCTTTGTGTGAATAAATAAATATATTATATAAAAATCAAAAAGACAATGTTTAAAATTGCACAATGAATAATATGTATTAAATGTCAATAACATTTTAGAAAAATGTTATCACATTTTGGTAGGTACCATAATAAAATATATATGTAATGCATTTTTAACAACTATTATCATTAACCGAAAAACAATTACAAATTGAATATAATTAAAAAATTATACCAGTTAAGTATTGTAGTTAAATAATTCTGTACTTAATATATAGTACTACATAAAGCCCTACATGCTTATAAAAATATAATATACATATAATTTTAAAAATATTTCCTTATTACAAAAGAACTTAGTTATAACTTTCTAAATAATAGTGCATATTGTATCAAATACAAAATAATATTTATCTCAAGTAGAGTAAAAGCTGCTCTAAAGTAATACTCAATTGAATATATATTTTTAGTGACATAGAATATTAGTTTTAAAGTAAGTTAAATTATTATGTTTAAATTTATGATGATAATGATAAAGTAGCTGACAGATTGTCTTAACATAGCAATCAATTAGACTAATCAAATTGTCTAAATAATAAATGAAACAATATAATTATTTAATAAATTGAATCTAATAATCCTCTACTATGAGAAAATCACAAAAACAATATAAGCCATCAAAGATGTTATTTATTAATATTTAAATTTATTGTTTTACTAAGTATACACTTCTTTTATTGTTAAAGAATTAAATAAAACCTTTTCAAGTGTCAATCAACAAAAATAAAATATTGCCATAAATTAATTTTATAAATAAAATATGAAAAAAAAAAATTATTTTTAAAATAAAAAATATAGAAAAAGTTTGGTACAAGAGAGTAACATCTGTTACTAAATAATTGTCATAATAATTTAATTTCAAAAGAAAAAGTGTATATCCAAGAAGTCTAAGCATAGAGAAGTCAAATATAAAATGACAGCAAGTGAATGTATAATTAAAACAGACGTGCCCTGCGCTTCAATTCATTCCGGCGCCATTTTGGCAGCTGATAAAACTCAGCTTGAGACATTTGGAAAACAGCTTCAAATTCTGTGGGTGATAAGTGACGCTATAAAAAAAATACAAATTATTTAAAAAGGTATTACAAAATTTCATTCTCCTTTAAAAATAAGGCTATAAACGAACTAGTAAAGTTTTTATTATTTACTATGATACTAAAAAAAAAACTACCATATTAACAACAAATGTAATTTGTTTAAATTAATTATTTAAAGAGGATAATGACAATGATAAATAAACATCTTAAATATTTATTAAATTAATAACCAAATATTAATGCAATAAAAAATTAAAGCAAATTGAATAAATTTTAAAATTATTAAAGTATATTTGTAATACTCAATATTTATAAGTAAAATCCTAATTTTATTTTAAACTTTATAACCGTAAAACCTCATTTAACTCAATTCTAGATGAAAAATTAAAAACATAAACTTAGATAGAACAAAATAATAACCTAGTTTGATTATTATACATTAATATTTATTTTGAAAGTTATGTATAATAAAATTAATATACTTATATATTTAAGTATATTCAGGCAAAAATAACGACAGTTAACTTACATCAAGGTTACATCTATCAACATCTGAGGGCAGTCTGTAGTTTGTGATGAGTAACAAGTGATAAGGATAAATTTTTGGTGGTTCAGAACTGTGATGCGATGAAGACATGTTGGGTAGAGAACGATGAATATTAGTAACATAGCGTAAGGATCCAGTAAATGTAGATGATGCTGGTATTTCAGAACACTATACATCCATAATAGAAAATAATTAATTATATTATTAGATAATACATAAGTTTTTATTTAACAAAAAAAAAAAAAGTGAAGCAAGCATTATTTTCATAGCTTAAAATTTGTAAGAATTTTGATAGTACTTATTAAATAAATATTGAAGTAAGAAAAATCCATTAGAATTTTAAATCACATTTTAAATTCTACGTACCGTATTGCCTTGATCCACTTCAGATATAGATCCGGCAGAAACTGCACCAAAACAGACAAGCAAGATTAGTATAAGCACGCATTTATTTATTCATTGAGTCAACAGGCAGCATTACAATATATAAATATTACTTATTGTTTTTATTGAAATTTTTAATAAAAAATAATTTAAATTAAAACATTTAAATAAGTTATTTGTCTGGACTTAGTTAACATTTTGAAACTTATACCTAACAAATTGATTGTCAATCAATAAAGTAAAAATTATTCACAACAAATGCAACTGTAATAAAATGATATCGTTGGACATCATTATGTACTTCTATTTTTTTAGTAATGTAATTAGCAATGAGCAATTAAATACAAGTTACAAAAAAGACATTCTCATTTTAACAAATAAGATTCATTTTTACTTACAGATTAAATAAATCAATTATGGTAGTTTTAAACTTTAAAACTACCACAGTACAGTATAAATGTTAAAAATATAAACCTCCAACATAATAAAACATAGTAATTATATATTTAATATAATAATACTGGTGTTTAATGATACACTAAAAATAAACTTATAATACAAATTTGGTATGCTTTAATGGACATTAATGTACCTATGTTGTAATTTATTTTTTATTTTATAAATGAAAATTAATTTGAGCAATTATTCCTTTAAAATATATTTGCACTTATATCATTTAGAATACTTTAATTATTTTTATCAAACAACTACATAATGAAAATTAAATGCATTGTTTTATTTATAGTGAGCAGAATTTTCAACATTGATTAAAAATTTATTGTTTTTTAAATTATTCTCCATTAAGTACTCAATACTAAAACATGTTAGATAATTTTAAAGAATCAATGAAATTACCTTTGTGAAATAGAATAAGACAACTAATGACATATACATTTATTATATTTTATTTTCAACATCTCTTTAAAACTTTAAAAATAAACAATAAGTAACATTTTAATTTGTATTTCTGGAATCTTGTTAACACTTAAATTAAAAGCTCTTTAACTGATTACCCATAATGCTATACACTATATTTCCCATTTAATTTTCCTAAAATTTTAGTATTAGAAAAAATTAAATACACAAAGATACTATTAAAGCCTTAACCTTGACAAATTAATTATCTACCTATAACCATATACTTCTTTTTAAATTAATATAAATTTTATTTCAGCAATATTGTAAAATAAAAATATAGAAGGAAAAAAGTTTTTGCTTACATGCACTGAGTTTTGCATAAGCTTATGGTAAATTTTAGCAAAAATTAAAACTTAAATTGAATTGTATCTAAATTAAAAATCAAAATCAAACAGTTCTCTAATACATTATCAAGTAATTACCCTCAAATAACTATATACACCAAAATAGTAATAAATAAGATATGGACTTAATAATTATAAACTAATAAAGCACTTACCGTCAGATCTAGCGCAGTTAAAATCTGTGCTAAGCGTTTTATTGTCTAAACCGTTAATGGAAAACCCATCCTAAAAATATAAAATAAAATTATATAATGTGTGAAAAGTTAGAAGATGAAATTTCAAATCCATAAGACAAATTGATCTCCAAACGAATCATATGAACAAATAAAAATAATATAAAATTGAAAACTTGATATCAAATAAATGATATAACAATTTTGATTCACAAACAACACTTTATATAATTGGAAATTATAGAGTTTTACATCTGAATCATAAAACAAACTACAAAAAATTGCTCATCATACCGAAGGGTTTTTGACGCAGTACGTAGAGCTGAAAGTGTTTGAACGTCGACTAGGCGCCAAGCCATAGCCGGGTTTGGGTACATGGCGTAGAGCACTTACGACTGTGAACATAAGAACAGAAAAACAATGGCTACGTATTACTTACCCGAATATAATTTCCAGGGCCACCGTGGAAGCCGACTGGAAGAGTGCACGACTTGCGCGCGCCCATCGTCATTATAGCCGACCCATGCTGACCATGATAGAATGCTACAAACAAATAACACACCATGCAACAAAAACAAATGCATATACCAAGCAACACTTAGAAAACATTTTCCAAAAAAAAAGTAATAAAATCTAAGTGTTTTAAACAAATATTGAAATGAATAATAAAAAAAATGCAATACAAGTTTAATGCAACTACAGAAAATATATTCAATATTATTTAATAAATTAAATTAAAGCTTGAGATTTATTAAAAATTAAAATTATTGATAGGCAGTGAGAAAAATATTGTACTAGTATTTTTAACAAAATTAAAATTAAAACATTTTATTTCAGTATTTTTTCAAATTTATACTGCCATTTTATATTTTCACACATTTTTTTTAAATAAAATTAATAATTCCTAATCTATCAGTCAACAAGCCAGGTTTGTTTTTTTGCTCAATTACTTTTTTTCTTACATATCTTATGTTATAAATACCAAAAATAATGAATTGACTTTGACATTAATTTATGTGAATTTCAACAAATACCAATAACCACAAAAAGACACAAATATTTACAATCTATTTCACACGTCTATTTAATACAGATACCATATAAAGCAATCCATGTTCTGGCACTCTGACCCAATGCAAATTTTTCAAAGAGAAACACTTTTGAAGAACAGAATATCAAAAAGTACACAAAGTCAAACATGTATAGTTAAGATCACAATATCCCGATATTATAACTTAATCTTTGTTAAGGAGCCTATATTACATCATGTAAAGGATATTAATATTCAGAAACCTTAAAATAGAGAGCAAACAAAAAATATGAAATTTCTTTCTATATTCTATTGTTAATAAACTTCTAGTAGCTTTGAAATTTAAAAGTTAAAAATCACCAACATACTTAGATTGCACCAAAACATAAAACCATAAAACGTTACCAAAAAACTCCTTAACAAATTTATAACTATTAATAACATATTAAATATGTTAAATTTAAACTTCTGTATTATACAAATACTTAAAATAAACTCTTTTCCAACCCACAAATAAACAAAAATTTTAAAACTACCTTAGCCCTTCATGGATCTATACATTTATTCATAAAATTTAAAATACTTAATTTTCTGTTATCCCAGTAATTCTATTTTTCTTAATTATTGGATTTATTAATTACATTATTTTAATATATTATTGTTCTGATTATTAAAAAAAAAAATAATAAATAAATATATATATATATTCTATTCTATTATAATTATTTTAGTTATTATTTTATTATTATATAACAGTAAAAGAAAATATTAAGAAGATATTAAAGATATAATCACAGAGACACAGATTAGAAAAATATTCACACTAATGTTTACTTTCTACATTATACAAGACCAATACAAGTACCCAAAAAGCAAATAAATGATTTAAAAGCAATATAATAAATACTACCAATTAAATCAACAAGAATTTATGAAACCACTGATTATGAAGAAAATCCATATATAATTAAAATAAATGAAATATATTTTTAAAACACTAATAATATGTCATCAATAATTACAGATTTTAGTAAAACAAATTAAGAATATACATACAAATTTGGGAAAGTAAAAAGGAAATAAAATAAATAAGAAATAAGAAAAAACGAAACTAGAAATAATAAAAGATGTTTGATATTTATTACCATAACTTATTTAAAAAAAAAAAAAAAAGCAAAAATGTAAATAATTTAAACGAATCATTCAATTAAAAATTAATTTAAAGTTAAAAATAGTAATAAAAAATCACTATAACTTACATTAAAAAAATATATAAATGTAACACTTTTATTTTAATTTAGGAATATTAATATTTTAATAATAAAAAATAATAAAAAAACAAATTAATAGTTTAATAATCATAGCTGTTAATTATAGTCAGAAGGTCGGCTTTAATTAAATATAAATAGTTACAATAATAGTAAATAATCAATTACAATTTTTTTTAACCTTGGCAAAATATAAAATAAAAATATGATAGAAGTTTACAGTTAAAACTTACTGTTATAACTGGGTATGGCACCTGTAGATTGTCCAACTGATGATCTATAACTTGAATCCAAATAACCACCTTCTTCTTCCCAAGGTCTTTGATGATCCAAATTTCGAGAGGGTGCTATATAAAATTAAGCACACATATGAGTTAATAATCTAGTTACATACATTATTTCAATAGAAAATACTGGAAACAATAGAAAAAATATCTTTAATTTATACAACAACTATTATAAATTATAATATAACAAGTAGTATGAGCCTAATGAAACACAAGATTTATATTAAAATGTATTTACAAGCATTGATAGGAGATTGGTATCGAAGTCGATAAGTTGGTTCACGAGCAGCAGAAGGACATCTTGAAGCATTACGAGGATCAATGTGTGAAACTTTCCACTTTTGATGTTTTTCACGTTCCCGAACTTCTTGTAAAAATACTTTTCCAATTCCTGATCCCATTTTACTCAGTTCTTCTTCTTCTTTCTATCACATAAATAATATATATATATATATATATATATATATATAAATTAATTTTAAATTAATTTAGATAAGAAATATACTTTTAATTTGGGATCTATTGCTCTATCAGCATTCACTTTTTGATCAACTTCATCTTCATCATCAGATATACCTTTATAGTTTTCAAACCATGTCTTACGTTTTTCTAAATAAAATAAAGTGTTATACCCCAAAATTGTTTAAGTATATTTTATAATTATTTTTACCTGGATCAGTGTAAGGACATGGTGGAGCAGGAAAATCATCTCTTTCAATCTTTGGTTTTTCACCAGGTGCTGGTGGTTTAGCAGCAGGATAATGAGCTAATTCTATAGGTTCTTCATTATTCATACTATGAGGTGATTTTGGTCTAGGCGTCTCTGATCTAATACTGTCTACTAAAGCTCTCATACCAGAACGACTGCCAGCTGAACGTAAAGTTGAACATTTACTACTTCCACGCATACTACCACAAGCTTAAAAAATAATTTACATAAAACCCAATAATTAATTAAATAACCAAAAATACAAATGACTATATCCTACATGTTGGTCTGTGGAAATGTGGTGATGTAGGTTGTTTATCATATGGGTCAATAGGACGTTTCAAATATCCTTGAGTTGGCTCTTCAGTTAAATAGCTATAAGTGAGAATGCGACTTATAGGTACATTTGGTGTTTTATATTCTCGAAGCAAGAGTCCTGGACTTCCAGGAATATCACGATAGTATTGCTGTTGAAATTAAAAATATATATGTATATTTATTTATGAGTATGTTAATAAAATTCATAAAATAGTAAAATATCTATTTTATGAAGTGCATCTATAAATCTTGCAAACATTGTTATGCAGTACTAACCTTCCTACTCATGCTATTACATGAACCATTATAACATGAACCATTAAAGCTTGAAGCACGAGATCGAGATCGTAATGAAAACTGGAAATACATAAACTAAATAAAAGCGACTACAACATTTTACTTATCAATTATATGTAAAATACAATCAATAAAAATTATAAACTATTTAAAAAATAATAATAATCACTGAAACTAAAATGTAAACAAGCCAAGAATATCTTTAAACACATCTTCTAATAAAATAATAATTTATAATATAATGAGTGCATAAAAATAATAATAAAAAATTTAAGAATCAAATTCAATACACTCTTAAATAATTTATTTATTATATAAATAATATGGTAAATAATTGAAAATAATAAACTAGTATAAAGAAATAAGCTACAAATAGTGCAATTTGAAATATGTTACCTGCGTTTCACTAGCAGCTGAGCAACTGATTCGATCATACTCTTCAGGGTCATTGCAATGTCCGTTAAGCATAGCATTCGATCCTGTGACAATATACATAATATAATAAAGTGCAAATTATAAAACGCAAGAATTTAATATTAAACAAATCAAAAAAACTTAAAGACTTAATAAAAATAGGTTGTAAAAAATAATTATACTATAGTTACCTCCATTTATGATGGTACCATTTTCAGTTGGACTGGGGCCACAACGTGGATGCCAAATTGCACCTCCTAAAAAATATTAAAATTGTAATTATTAAATAAAGTATAACCAGATATGTGAAAGAATTTCATAATAGAGGGGGATTGAAAAAAAATGTATAAAATAGATATTAATAGATAATTAGTATATAGTATTATATTTTTATATTTATTATTAATTTTTTAAGTATATTAAAAGTGTTTTTTCTTTTATTAATACTATAAAATACAAATCATTGTTGTTATAATTTTACGCCACAATAGGTAAAAAATAATTCATTGAATGCTTGATAAATATCAGGGTTGGTAATATACGCCTATAAAATGTTTATAAGTAATACGTATAATATCACACGTAAAAACGTATAAAACATATAAAATGACTAAAACGTATGTTTTGTTGTTGAAATTCATTTTTAAAAAATTAAAAATACTTCTTATTTCAGATATTAAGTTTAGGTCTTAATTTTTATACATAGTAAAAATGTAATAGGTGAAAATTGTTCATATGCATTTTATATAAACAGGGTTTATAATATACACTATACGTATATCCCATGAATAATACGTATAAAACGGTTAAAATTACTAAAACGTAAAATGTTTTGTTTTTAAAATTCACTTTTAGAAAATTTAATATTCCTACTTCAGATATTGAGATTTTAATTTGTATACTTAGTAAAAATACATAAAGTAGTTAATAATGATATATGTTACAAAAAAATCTTTTTCTTCTTGATTTTTCTAATCTAAAAAATTGCTATAGGTACAGAATATAATACATATATTATTACATTGGTATAAAATAAACTTTAAATGTTGCCAAAAGTATTTAAAATTTTATAAATATCACAAGTACAATGTATGTACTATAATTATGTTCACAACAAGATAATGATAATTATCAGGGTTGAAATGTATAATACGATATAGTATAAATCATGGTTTATACATATGTATAAAACATATAGTATATATCACATAGTTATATACGTTTAAGTCCGTATAAAAATAAAATCGCTTATAAATAAAAATACATTTATAATTTACACTAACTATAAAAAAAAAGGAAATATAAATTTATAATAAAATTATTATACTTGAGATATTTATGAAATTTTATTGCGATTATTATTTAATAGCGAAAAAAAAGATTTTTTTTTGTAACTTGTTTAACATATATCATTTTTAACTACCTAATATATTTTTATCAAATTTAAAAAATAAAAATCTTAATATCTGAAATAGGAAGTATTTTAAATTTTCTAAGGGTGAATTTCGAAAATATAATATATTATACGTTTTATACATATTATTCATGAGATATTATATGTGCAGCGTATATTACCAACACTATATATATAACATGCATGTATAATTTTTAGTACCGAATATATTTTTACAATGTATAAAAATTAAAACCCTAACTTAATAGCTGAAATAGGATGTATTTTAAATTTTCTAAGAGTGAATTTCAAAAACCAAACAAATTATACGTTTTAGTCATTTTATACATTTTATATGTGGGATATTATACATTTATATAGTTATAAAATGTTTTATACGTGTATATTATCAACCCTGATAATTATTAATAATAAATTAATAGTTCCAAACTTGTCTATTTATAATTTATATTTCGTTTTTTACAGTTAATTTAAATTAAATAATGTGTATTTGTTTATGTGTTTTTTTTTTATATATATACAGTATAAAACGTATATAATTATGTGAAATATACTATATGTTTTAATGAACTTATATTATGTTATATATATGTTATAATATGTGTTTTATACTAAATCGTATTATACGTTTCAACCCTGATAAATATAAAATATCAATGATTACCTATATCACGATATTTTTATATTGTATATATGTTATGGGCAAAGTAGAGAAATTCGGACAATGTACTAGCATTGTATACAATGACCGGGCATTGTAAACAATGTCCGAGGTATATTGGGCAATGTAAATTGTGAAGTATTTATACAAAATAATCTGCATAATATATTATGTTTTTATTGCAAATTATTAATATTATGTTTTTCATCAAAGAATTTTTATATAAAATTTTTTTTCTTATAAAGTATAAATAGTTATATCCTACATCTATCCTTTGGTTAAACACTAATGACATTTTGTGAATGCACTATATATTCCGATAACGAAACCGATAAATAACTTATCTCATATAATTTTGGTACGTATAGTTTTACTTTAGTTGTAGTATACTGTCACTCAGTTTATATTGTGCAGCGCTTAAACAAACATTTATTTATTTTCTACATTTTATTTAAAATGGAAAAATTTAATGCGAAATTGAATATTGCGTTAAATGAAAAAAATGTGAATAATGTGTATTTGACTAAATTAAAATATGACGAATTAATTCAACATATAATTAATACAAAGAATAATTCCCAAAAATTGAAGCCAAATGATTATAAACTCTTGAAGAAATATGATGTGATAAAAATAGTATAATAAATAGTATAATTAGTAAAAAAAAAATTATAATTATTTGAAATAAATTATTATAAATAAAAATAATAATAATATGAAAATTAATTAATTATGTATAATAGTTAGTGTTTAATCAGATAATAGACGTAGCATTTAATGCAGGGCCTTGCACCTGAATCATTTATTCGGGTTTCGGGTTTCGGATGCTGCTCGAGTGTTCAAACACCCGAATAAAAATTTAAACAAACATTTGGATTTTCAAAACCGTTATTATTTGGGTTAATATTGGTTAATATGGATGCTGAGAAATCTGGATAAAATAGAACTTTTGATGATCTCCCCCAAAAAAAAAAAAATTTTATTGAGACCACGTCTATTTTATATTGCTATTGGTTATATTTGGATTTATTTTACTAATAAAGTAATTAAGTAATAAATTATATCATATAATAGGTATAAGAAATAATTAAATACTTAATATTTTAATCAGAATCAATTAAATTATTAAACATTTTAATGGATTTTATTTTCAAGAAATTACCCATGATTGTTTGTAAGATTGTTTCTGTTATTATTATTATTATTGATTATTTAACTCTACAAAATCAAACTCACCACAAGAAATACATACGAAATAATATGTCGCATGAAGAATGAAATATACCTCGGACATTGTATACAATGCCCGGTCACTGTATACATTGTCCAAATTTTCCACTTTGCCCGTAACATATATACATTTATATCATGATGAAAGTCAATAAACAGCAAACTAGACAATAACACTATAATAATTATGTACCATTATTTTATGCATTATTATAAATAAAATTATAAAATATATAATGTAATTGATCAAAAATGAAAAATACAATTTATATTTTAAGGAAATGGAGGAGTTAGATCACCCAAACCTCTCCTTACACATGAGCTTTAGTATAATACAAATTATATTATATAATTATTATTAATTATTAACAATACGTAATAAGTTGTATTTTCTTACTAACATAAGTTTAGCACGAACAATTTATTGTAATTATAATTTTATTACCTTGTAAATACATTTCTTCACCATCTCCAAAAGGGTCACCACATTTTGCACACCTTGCACATGTTGGATGGAAATGATGATTATCTCCAGCCTAAAATAATATTAATATTATTATTTTTTTACATACTCCATAAAATTATTAACAAATGTTTAGGTAATACTTGTAAAACTTTTCCAGATATAAATCTACTACAATATGTACATTTAACTCCGAAGAGTTTCTGATAGTCTTTTTCGCAATAAGGAACACCATCTCTAAAATTCAAAAAATTATAAGTTAATTAATATCATAGTATTTTATCCAATTTATACAAATTTAACGAGCAACTTTTTTTTAAAATAATTATCAATTATTAATAAACAATATCATTAGTTATTTCTTTAGGTATGTGTCAATTCATAATTATTTTAAAAATAAATTTTTTTATAATAATTTAAAGCATTTCAGAAAAATTATCAAGATAATTTTATAAATATCAAGTCAATAAGTGAAAATATTTATATAAATCAAAAATATAATTTTTAAACAATAAGTGTACAAATACCTTCCCATGTACTCCCCATGGAGTACCATAGAGCATTCATGACATTTAAAGCAATAAATATGCCATTGTCTATCCAAAGCATAAAGGGCTTGTCCATTTCTTAAATCATCACCACATTCGGCACAATCTAAGTATCATATTTATAATGTAACATTTCTTAAAATTATATTGATTAACTATATATAAATTAACCATACCCGTATCATTAGTGCTATTTTGTTTTGATTGTGCAGAAACAGGTCTTTTAACGGGAATTTCTTTGCATTTAGAACAAAGAATAGAATTTCCCACACAAGTGACTAGATCTCCCTTAGGACAAGGTTGTCTGCAAGAATATTTATTAAAAATATGATGATAACCAATCAATCAAAAATTAATAATCAAATAACCTGCAATGGGAGCATGTGAAACACTGTTGATGATATGTTTGTCCCAATACGATTACTAATTCATCTTTAATATAATCATTGCAAACAGTGCATTTTTTACCAAATAGTTTTTGGTAATCATCAGGACAATACCAGCTACCTTCTTCAGAAAAAAATAATCCTTGTACCAATGAACGGCTACAAACTAAAAGATAAAGAAATTATTAATAATTTGTACTAATAAATTTATTATTCAGTAATTTACTTTAAATTATGCTTAAAGTAAATTACTATATGCTTAATAATAACATGCTTATTCATGTTTAAGTGATAACCTACCACAAATATATAATGATGTGCTAGATAGTTAATTGGTTAGTTATTATTTTAGAACTGACTTTAAAAGTTATTCAATAATCTATCATCTAATAAACTATATTGATAAATTGTTAGAAAGTTAAAAAAAAAAATAAAAAACATATAAATGCATATAAAATATATATTAGTATAATTAATATATTTAATTCAGTATAATTTTTATAAAAACAACCAAAAATTCTATCCAGTCAACAAATATATAAATAACTACAAATTATCAATTTAGGCAAAACAATTAAAAATAGTGCACATTATTATTTTTCTTCAAAAATTATAGACTTACAAAAAATTATATATTCATACTTTTTATTGAAAATATTACAGTATAAAATGTAAGTTCTATACATTTTTCGTTAAGTATCATATTAATTTAGTAAATCAAAAAAACAACAAAACACCTGGCTCTTTTTCTTCCCTAAGGAACATAAAGGGGCGAGTAGTCATAACCAAACTTAACCAAAACAATTTTAATTTTAAATTATATATATATGACATCTAGTATCAATCCGATTCTTAAATTTTTTAAATTGTTATTTATGTCATAAATGGTGACACATATCTATATTTTTTAATAAATAAATATAAGTAGTTAACTTACTTGTGCATTTAAAGCATTCAATGTGAAAAAATTTATCTCCTTTAATTTTGAGTACTTCTCCAGAACATTTTTTCTTACAACCACTGCAATATGTTTTACCTGTATACAAATACAAATGTTTAAATTAGATGATGGTTTTTATATAACTTTCATCATATCATAACATTTCCTAAAATCTATAAATGTTTGCCCATCCAACTAAATAAACGTCTTCAAGTTTTGAAATCTAGCCAACATTCATAAAAATACAATTGGCTAAAATAAAATTACTTGCAGTATAATGTTAAAGTAAAATTAATAACACTAATTTTATTCGTAAAAGCAATTCCTTAATAAGAATTTAAAAAAATGTACAACTGGATAGAGTATTCATAAATAATGTATTTTTATATATAATACAGTGTTCTATTTTTAAGAAGTAGAGCTCCTAGTGATCTTTCATACATATTTAGACAAACACAATGAATTTTAAGATATGTTTAGCCTACACTTCGTTTTGGTTTAGAGTACATTTTTCCCCTTAGTAGATAATAGTAATAGTAGTAATAGTTAAAATTTAAGTTGATAATTCTTACTGTTAACAAAACAATACATTATGTAATTCATATTATGCTATTTAAGGGGCCTACTTGTGCCAATTTAATAAGGGGCAAAATTCAGGCAATTTATATTCTTGACGTGTATGCCCTTTGTGTTTGCGTTAGTTGTAAATTAATATTAGTGTGAGTGGTTCGTCGCGTGAACTCTACCACTTTCCGCTCTATCATAGATACATCGTTAATCGTTATCGTAAATTTATTTATAGGTATTTATAATATATGGTCCAAATAAAATAGTTTTAAAAGAATAAAAATAAAATTTTTATTGGTTAATCTTAAAATAATAACAAAATAAATAAAATAATAAAAGTTTTTGTGAGAACTATTATATTATATAATAAGTGCAAATTTATACAAATGGTTTTGATTTAAAAAATCATTGTCCGATATAAAAAATGCAGTTAAATAATTTTAAAAACAATGAATTTTGTAGACAGTCAAACTGAATGAGGCTGTTTATAGTAAATAGTTATTGCACTATTATATTAAATGTTAAACACGTAATTACAAAAAGTGGTTTGTAAATTAATGCATTATACCATCTTCAATCAATTAAAATGTAATCATTAGTTATAACTGTAGATATCTAATAGTTAATTTAGCTATGAAAGTAGTATATATGTGATATATGGTATAGTTGCATTTAATTCACGCAAGATAATAATAAACGTAATTACTATTATGCACTAATCCAAGTAACCTTGAAATTTAATTGCTAAAAAAACCGTAAAAAATGCATCTAATTAAAGACCAAAACTCAGATGTTGCACTTTTTAATATATTTTTATAAACGTGGACGAATATAATTGCTCAATAGAAAAATGATAATAATAATAATAATAATAATAATAATGTTACTGTTTCATTAACATTTTCACTGATATTCACTGATAATAATGTATTATTTTACTACCTATAATAAATAATATAAATGATAAAGAAAAAAAAAAATTACATAATATTCTTTAAATTATAAATATGGCAACTATTTTACTAAGAAAACTTTCACATTAGATCAACATTAACCTAATTTTAACTGTGACTCATAGTTATGGATAAACGTAAAATATTTGCAATTTACGTAATTTATTTCAAAAATAATTTCCATCTAGACAGTATTTTGACAGTATTTTGACAGTTAAATGGTATCTTCAATAATAAATAAAAACAAAATTCGAAATACTTTAATTAATCGATAAGTGTTAATATGTCTTTAGAATTTTGATATCTTAAAACGCTGTATGATGAATACACGTCGTATTTAATAATTCGATTAAAATTATAATTTTTCACAACCATATACAAAATGTAAATACATATAAATACACATTAAATAAAAATACATGTTTAATTAGTTAAAAATAATTAATAAATTATTTAAAATTGTATTAAATAGAGATAAATACACAACATTTTATGATTAACTATAGCTGTTATAGTAATTTGTACATTCATATTTTCATAATTCAAGGTGATTTATATAAGACATGATGTACAATAAAATTGTCGACTATTTATCAGTTGTTTTCTTATTTTACTTGAATTAATTTAATTGAAACCAAATTAAAATTAAATTTAGACTAATATTTTAAAGAATTATATAAAAAAAATTTTATTCAATAAGAATATCCGTTAAAATTCACATTATATTAACAGCACGATACCCATCAAATTACGGCTAAGGTATGCACATTACCATGTTATATATATATTATACACAGTATTCAAGTCCTAACATATAAATGTTCAGATTTAGACCCGTCTACAATAATAAAATATTATACGTAACAGTTAAACGGTGAAATTGTTGGATATATTATTATTTCCTGGAATAGTTTATGTACACGACTAGTGACTATATAAGATAGATAGACCAAGCAATGTCGTTTGTAAGGCAATTATATCGCTTGTCCCCGACAATCCGGCAGATCGGTCAGACGTAACCGAAAAACAAGCGCACAGGCAGTAGGCAGGCAATTTAGTACAAAATAAAATAGATATTATTTTATCTATTGTAATCGTTATATTATTTTTGAATTTCATTTGCAAAGATGACATAATCGTATAGTTATTTATATTTATAAAAATAGACACAAATTAATAATAAATATTGGTCTTAAATATAATGTTTAATCCAGTTAAAAGACGATTTGCAGGAATGGTGATGGCCAAAACAAACCGCATTGTTTATTATAATGGTGGGTTATAATGATGGTGGGAAACCTATTTGTTCGGTCTACACAATTCGTGCATAACGACTAGAAGTACTGAATACTGACCTTCAAAATGCCACATTCAACAAATCTATGGTCGAATGCACTAGCTGTAGGGAGGGGATTGAGGTAAACCTTATATTCGTTAAAAATTATAAACATTATATTTTATTATTTTTGTTCTTATGCATATTTATTTCTTACTGTTCCACATACAAAGCTTGTATATATTTAATGCACTGATACATTTACACTCAACAATTGCTTCGTTACTTTAAACAAATAAAAATAAAATTAATCGTATCAATATAGGATCCAACTGTAAATATCGCAAAATAATACAAAGGTATAATGTGTATAATATTAGTTGCAATTGGTAATAAATCAAAATCAACAGAATAAAACAGACGAGATGGGCGTAAACTTCCATTGGCGTAATATGGGCTAGAAAGAGGTCATCATTTTATATTCATTTGGCAAATTGCCTCACTGAATATATTTTCCTAACAGTTTTCAAAGTGATTAATGACGTTTATTTTTGAAAAATCGCATATTTTAATACGCATGTTACTTCCTTTTCTTCCATCTGGTTATGGTATGTTGGCTAAATTGCGTTAAAATATAATAACGGACACAATAATATCGTATAATAAGACGCGTTGATGAAGATAATTGTCATGAACTAAGCGATCTCCTCTACGTGTCCTCGTCCATAACAATTATTAACTGGTGTATAGTTTAAATTATACAATGTCCATGTAGATATTGCTGACAGTGGTGAATAACGGTAAGTTCTTAGTAGATTTTTTGTTGTAAATTAAAACCATAGACATATATATATATATATATATATAATTTAGATGTTTATGATTAAAATACGTGTTTTGAGGACACAGCTTCGTCGCTAAAAACCTGGATGATCACCCACCCATCCAACAACGTCATGCGATGTTTGATCGCAGCACTATAGTCTATGACCAGTGTTGGGAATAGATAACTAATAATTTATCTAGATAATGATAAAGATGACTATACTAATTCTTATCTAGATACAGATAAAGATAGTTATACTAAATTTCATCTAGATAAAGATAAAAATAAGTACATTTTTATCTAGATAAATATGAGATAATTTCATGTTTGATTTTGAAAATATTCAGGATACTACAGCCTACAGATATTAGGTAAAAAATTCATAAATAAAAACATTTTAAAATAAATATCATTTTTTAAATTAATTTCAAACATTGATAAACATAAAATATAAAATAATTTTTTTTTGAAATGAACTTCATAAGAAGATGCCAAATCATTCTCTAACTTAATAATAAAAAAATCTTAGATTTGAAAAATAAAATAACAATACATTTCTGTCTTTTTTAACAAACTTCAAACATTTTGAAAATAAACATATAATATAAAGAGTTATTTTTTTTAAAATAAACTTCATAAGAAGATTGTCATCTTGCCAGTTATTATCTGTGTAATAGGTAAAAAGATGTACAGAAAAATGTAAAAATGAAAATATAAAAACATTTTAAATTTTCAAATTTTATTTTTATTCAATTTAAATAAATTATCTAGATTGGTACTCATAGATAACAAGATTTTTATCTAGATGAAGATAAAGATAACTGAGTATAAATTTATCTAGATATTTCCCAACACTGTCTATGACCAATGATTACAGCTAATCAGACTATATGAACTTTTTTATATTATAGCATATGTGCTAACCAACGCGTCGCATCAAGCCCCAATATATATTTTGTTTCTAACGTTTTAAGGCTTGTTCATAAATCATACAGTAAAAGATTCTTAGAACTAATAATCAAAACAAAATATTGTAAAATAACAAAGATACCATCATCAGTCTTAACTTAATATTTATTCTTAAGTTTATTTTGTATATTAAAGTCTAAAGCGTTTCACTATTTTCTTAATTACATTAACCTTAATTATTATTTTTAAAATATAATTTAACTAACAAATTATTATCGAAAAATACTACATTTCTTGAGATAAGTACCGAATAAAATTCACAAAACTTGATATTATACCTAGCCAATAATAATAAACTGATATTTGTGACTAAGGTTAGAATAATGTGTTAAAACATTCATAAATAGATACGTGACTATTTAGACGGGACACACCTCACTCAATAGAGACAGGATATCCGTCAACTTATATAATATAACCAGTACTTCGTCCTGACTGTTTGATACATTCCCTGTCGCCATATTATATATTTATAGAGGAGACAACAACACAAACGAGCGCAGGGTAGTTGCGGGACATATTATTTTTAGAGATCACGTCGGCCAATGTAACGGTGCAACACTATACTCGAGCCAAATTTTATTTCGGAGCCAAGTACGAAAAAATTTGTATGCTTTAACACATGCAGCAATTTTTTCTCTTCCTAGGTATTTATCGGCGCTATTAAAATGACGATAACATCGTACTTAAATTGTATATTTATTTCTTTATTCGCATACACGCAATATTATATTCAATTTTCTACATACACATAATTAACTCACATATACAGCGTGTAAACACTAACTGAGAACACTCAACATCTTTGCATAGAGCCCTGCAATTTGAATTCTGATTTTTTGTCGTTTTATTTTTGTTGCGTGGTTTATGACCGCTATAGACGAAAATCCATTAATTTTAAATTCAATATTATGGACTGATGAATCTAAGTTCACTAATAATGGTGTTATTAATAAACAAAATAACCATTACTGAGACGATCAAATCCACATTGGACATTTGAAATCAATAATCAAACTGTTTAGGGAACTAATGTTTGGAGTGGTTTAATTAGTAATAAATTACTTGGTCCATTTTTTTATGATGGAAATCTCAACGGTAGACGATATATTTTTTTTATTAAATTAATTACCGATGATGCTTGATGATATTTCTTTAGCTCTAAGAGAAAATATTTTTCAACACCACGTTGCTCCAGCTCACAATGTTTACATAGTTTGTGACTATTTAAATGAAAAATTTTAAAATCGATGACTAGGAACTTACGGGTTTATTGATTGGCCACCACGATCAACTGATCTTACGCCACTAGATTTATTTTTATGAGATTACTTAAAAACAGTAGCGTACGCCGACCCTCCTATAAATCTTTAACATTTAAAAGACAAAATAACAGAAGCGTGCAATAAACTGACTGATGAAAAAATGACTGCTGCAACAAATAAAGAATTCATACGGCGCGCTGAATTAATGTTAATTATTGATAAATTCTCATAGATCCATTAAATGTCATAAAATAAACAACATGCCTGCTCATTTACGTTTTTTCTGTTATAAGTTATAATACATAACCAAATTAAAGTGAAAATATCAAACCTTAACAATCTTAGAATAATTATTTTCAGAGTTAGAGTAAAAAAAAATGTAAAATCTTACGCATTTTGCAGTTTTTTGGTTGTATATAACTTAGTCAATTTTGAACTTAGAAAGTTGGTTTGATTACCAAAATTTTTTTTAAAAAAAAAGGCATAAAATAATTAGTGGTTAAAATATAAATAACCTATAAATAGGTGGTTGCCATTTAAGAAAAAAAATCGTACTGCGCAAGGGCATGTCTATTTAAGTTAAATTAGAAATTAAAAAAAAAAAAAGAACCGGATGGGCCTCGCTCTGCTGTACACTTGGGGGTGGAGTGCGACTCTTCATAGGATAGGTCATTATAATTACGCAATTTCGTAAATATTTTAAATTCAAACAGTCATAAAATTTTTTCCTCTAATTCCGGTAGAAATTTTTTTAAAGATTTTTGAAGAGTAGCTTATAGATAATCTAGTGTTAAAATTTTGAACCTTAAGTATGAACAGAAAAAATTTTATGAATTTTTATCTACAAAATAACTTGCAAATTATCGTGATATTTACATATGTCGTATAAATTGGAACTTTGAGCACTTATAAAAAAAAATTGTGACTAACGATTTTAGATTTTTTTTTATCAGTTAAGGAACAACTTTTAAGAAACCTTGTATTCAATTTTCAAGATTTTCTGGGCAGCCAAAAAAATTTTATCGTTATTTAAAAAAAAAATACTTAAAAAAATTGAAAATTTCAATTGTCTATAAATAGCTCAGTAAAAGTCAAAATACTTTGAAAATTTAATGGTGTATAGAGAACGCTAATCTTAACATTTTGTGAAAATTTCAAGTATTTACATCGATTAGTTTTTGAGTTATAGCAAAATAAAAAATTTGATTTTGTCGAAAACTGGTTTTGCGTAAAAACTACCGTTTTTCCCAAAATTTTTTAGGGTTTTTCCCGTCGCATTTAAAAAATATTGAAAATTTTTTACTTTTGACCCCCCCAAAGTACCAAATAGATTCACTTCCCTTTCAGAAAAGTTGCTACATAAGGCAATCGAAGCATTTTTACTGCCCCAAATCGTGTCGACAGACAAAAAAAAAAAAATAAAAAAAAAATAAAAAACACACATCATTGTAAAATCAATACATTCTTCACTCCGTTCAGAATCTAAAAATTTAAAAATACACATTTTTATGTCATAAAAACCAACGAAAAATCAGAATTAAAATTGCAATGCTCTACGCAAAGACATTGTGTTCTCATTTAGCGTTTACACACTGTATAGTTTAAACAAATTGAGTAATCAACTATAACGGTTTTTAATGTAACCTATAAGCAATACTTTTGTAAGCTTTAAGAAAAATTGATAGAGAAAACTTTTGTTATTTATTTTTTCTTAATAATTTAAATTGTCTAGATCAAGGCCACAAAACTTCAAAACTATACATAGAACTCAAAACGACAATACCTTTTAGTTTATTATCAACACTATTTCGTGCTTAATAAAAATAAAAGTATTGATAGTATAGTTATTTAATATGGGTCAAAATAGAAATAAAATATTTACGATAAACGAATGCATATATTACACTTAAAAAGGAATTTGAAAGTATTATTCTTCCTTAGATTATTCGCAAATACCAACTAAATTAAATCAAATAAATAATGTTATATTTAAGCAATAACTTATTTATCTACACTTATGTTACATCAGAATAATATTATGTACATTGTACACTGATGTTCCATATGTGCAAGTTGTTATATACATACTAACATGACGTAATTACCAATGGTTCATTACTATGTAAATGTACGTTATATACACATATTTAAAACACCAATGCATCCAACCTAATATCTAATAACAGGTTAGTTCATAATATTCCAATTTAATGAATGAGTAAAATAAAAAATAAATTAACTAGATTCTATAAATGTAAAAAGCAATTCTATAAA
Organism: Sipha maydis; assembly: GCA_034509805.1. Taxonomy (NCBI): domain Eukaryota; kingdom Metazoa; phylum Arthropoda; class Insecta; order Hemiptera; family Aphididae; genus Sipha; species Sipha maydis. Next base: position 264 of record JASXSY010000665.1, on the reverse strand, counting down.
ATAACTATGAAGATTAAAAAATACATACAAAAATATTAAGTTTACCTTTTTTAGATAATTATAATTAAATAGTAAATTATTTGTTTACTCCAAAAAAAAATTTAAAAAAAATATTTGGGCTAAAATACGAGTATTTAAATTATGTATTATTAAAGTAACACTATAATGTACAACCTAAATTATTTTATATATACTTTGAAGAACACTAAATCTTATTTCTTAATATGTAATTTTAAAATAAAACCAATGACAATATTATAGGAG
>JASXSY010000664.1:0-204727 GCA_034509805.1 Sipha maydis | reverse complement strand
TATGAAATGAAAAAACTTAAACATATATGAATATTTTTCAACTATTTAAATTTTTTCAAAGTTTAAATGAATACCCATCCATAGAACAATTAATATATTATTTTAAAATATGTATGTTATTTAAAAATAAAATAAAATAAACAAATAAATATAAATAAATAAACAAATTGTTTTCTAAGATTTTTTTTTATCATATAACCATAAAGTAATTTGATATTGATTTTTTATTTTTTTCACTGTTTAAGTACTTGAATTTACTACCAACATAACAACATAATAAGAAAAAAAGTCCACAAGACCTACATATATTTTATATATTACGTTCATATCGGTGTTAGTAGTATACTTTTATATATCATAATTATAAATCATTACATTCAAAAAATCATTTCAAGTGAAAGCCAATGTATTGAATAAGTCACATTGACACAAGAATTAAAAATCATTATACTACCAAGTGAAAAATGATATACATATTCCATTTGCTTTTTTTCTTTTATTTTTAACTTAAAGAAAAATATTATTGATATAAAGGTAAAACAAATAAAATAAATATAAATCCAACTTATATAATATTTTATCATCATAGGTTTTTATGTTACTAATATTTAATAATAATAATAATTAATAATATTTACTTAAAATTATAACCTTTATTTAGGATTATTACGTATTTATATTTTAAATACAATTATTTTTACGCAACCTTAAAGTAACCTTAAAGTTATTTGAAGTACGTATTATAATTTAAACTTCAACTACTGTATAACCTATTTATACAAGCTTGTAGTGGCTATGATTCGATTTATAACGAACAACTAAAGATATACAGCTTCACACGCTTACATATTCAGCATAATATTTTAACATCTTAGAATTTCTATAGAAATGCGGCTGTACATGAGGATGAGAATCGCAAAAAGAGCTGATACGCCAGACGGTGCACTCGATGAATATAAAGCAGGGGCGGCAGCGCAACGGCTAATGTGCATAATTATGTTCAACATTTCTAAATATAATTCAAGAATCTCTCAAATTTCATTAAAAAGATTCTGCAATAATAATCTACCTACGATTATATGTTTCGTAACCAATAAAAAAGGAATGAAAAATATTCAAAGAAAAACAAATTCAATAAAAAAAAAGAACTGGAAGGGCCTCGCTCTGCTGTACACTTGGAAGTGGAGTGCGACTCTTCATAGGATAGGTCATTATAATGGATTTGTTAAATTTGAATTCAATGATAGGTATCATTGTATATGAAAAACGATTCTGAACGGAGATGATATGTTAGTCTAGAATATAATACATTGTTATTTATAAATATTGTAATAAGTATATTTTATTTTGAATTATTTACATTTTTTGAATTATAACAAATATTTAAAATTGTTGGAGAATAAATCGCTATTCTATGCAATTTCGTAAATATTTAAATTTCAAACAGTCATACAATTGTTTCCTCTAAATACGGTATAAATTTTTTTAAAGATTTTTGAAGAGTAGCTTATAGATAACCTAGGTTACAATTTTGAACCTTAAGTATGAACAAAAAAATTTTTATGAATTTTTATCTACAAAATAACTTGCAAATTTTCGCAATTTTTACATATTTCGTATAAATTGGAACTTATAAAAAAAAATTGTGACTTACGGTTTTAGATTTTTTTTTATCAGTTAAGGAACAACTTATAAGAAATCTTGTATTAAATTTTCAAAATTTTCTGATCGGCCAAAAAAATTTTATCGTTATTTTAAAAAAAAATACTTAAAAAAATTGAAAATTTAAATTGTCTATAAATAGCTAAACAAAAATCAAATGGCGACACTCGAATTGCCTCCCAAATTTAGGTAGGTAACCTTTTTTCACTCGAATTGCCTTCGGGTGTTTTCAGAGGCAGTTCAAGTATACCCAAACAGTCTACTCGAATTGCCTCCCATAGTATACTTAGATTATAGATAGTTTTTACAATCGATGATATCGATTATATCGATTTCCATAATGTTCAAAAATATTATTTTAATACATACAGTATTTCCCAGGCAGATTAATTTGTCAAATGGAATATTCAAAAAACGACGAGATTGGAAAATATCTCACATACATATTTGGCCTTCCATTTCTGCATCCAGAAGAAGTAAAATTTTGATTACAATAATTTTTAATTAAACAGTTATTTATTTTCAAATAGGCGACGTTTTTGCTATAGATTTTGGTGAACTAAAACCTGAGAATGACAAAATAACGGAATTTTCCGATTATTTGGTTGACAATTATATAGATGAAGATTCGTCTTTTCCATCGAAAATATGGGCTAAAATGACATTGAGTGCGCAAAGGTCTACCAACGCCTGTGAATCATTTCATACTAAATACAATTCTAATTTTTCTTCTACTCACCCTCATATTTATAAATTTTTGGATGTATTAAAAGCAATGCAGTTAGATACGGTAATATTAATTAATTCATCAAAAATGGAAACCAAAATTATTAGGACAGCCACAAAAATAAAAAATTTTTATTAATTATTTAATTGATAAATTAAACATGAATGAAATTTCAAAATTGCAGTATTTAAAAGCATTGTCAAATAAATTTAAGCCACGAAGCTAATACGATACGATAGTACAATATAACAAACCTAAATGTTTATTGCATTCATTATTCTATCATATATTTTATTATTATTTGATGTATTTGTATTATTATTAATTATTATTACACCTGACAGTCTATTTACTAAAATATTTATTTTATGTATTATTTAATATTTACATTATTTATGTATAATCGATTAATTATAACTATCGTAGGTGATTCCAGTATAAGAGGGTCACTACTTTTTCGACTACTTTTTTTTCGGGAGGCAATTCGTGAGCGCCCAACAAAATAGGGTTTTTCCCGTCGCATTTAAAAAATATTGAAAATGTAACGGTGTATAGAGAACGCTAATCTAAACATTTGGTGAAAATTTTAAGTATTTACATCGATTAGTTTTTGAGTTATAGCAAAATAAAAAATTTGATTTTGTTGATAACTGGTTTTGCGTAAAAACTCCCGTTTTTCCCAAAATTGTTTAGGGTTTTTCCCGTCGCATTTAAAAAATATTGAAAATTTTTTACTTTTCACCCCCAAAGTACCAAATAGATTCACTTTCCTTTCAGAAAAGTTGCTACATAAGCAAATTGAAGCATTTTTACTGCCCCAAATCGTGTCAACTGACACAAAAAAAATAAAAAAAAATAAAAAAAAAACACACATCATTGTAAAATCAATACATTCTTCACTCCGTTCAGAATCTAAAAAATAAAAAAAAAAACACACATCATTGTAAAACCAATAGATTCCATCACTCCGTTCAGAATCTAAAAAAAAATAAAGAAATACTCTAAGAAAAAAATGTAAAGTATTATAAATTTAGAAAATTAGTATATATTCACATTTTACAGTAGCTGCTGCTTTATGCTCCGGTGTTATTTTCAGTGATATGGTGTTTATTACAACTCTATGGTAGTCGATGTGGGATGTTGTGGGTGTTCCATAAGGGGTGTTATACTTTGGTGGTAGCAGGCAGAGAGGATGTTGCTAACTTTTGATATAATAACAACGGACAGCGCGCCGCAACCGAGGGACTATAAAGATAATATCACCGCCACTAGAGATCTTTTAGCCATAAATTTTACTTAAATATACCACCGCGAGAAAATGTACGCTTATGCGAGTTAGTGTGTGTTAGAAAAAGAAAGAGAGAAAGAGAGAGTGAGAGAGACTGCAACCTTTTTATCGTTAATGCTTTTGCCTGAGCCATGAAATGGGATTGACTTTTGTTTTTTTTCGTCGTTTTTATCCCATCTTCCTTTGTCTATATATATATAGTGACAAATTTTTAAAACGCATTTTTTTCACCCTTAGATCATCTATGCTATAGCCAGTACATATTAACCGTCACAAGGTTAGTCTCGTGAAATTAACCATCGGAATGCACTCGGCGTGGAACGTATGGAATGACTTTACACTCACACAAACACATTTTTATAAATTTATATGTGTTTATATATAAACGTGTGTGGGTATACACTCGCAACTACACATATTTGTTCACAAGTACTTCGAGTATTTATTTGGTCCGATCCGAGAATAGTAGGATAATGTGTAACAATGTCCTTTGCAGTTCGGGGGTAAAAAAACGGAAATGGCTGGAAACTATTGAACTTTCTCATTCCGGAAATTCTATTTGAACAGAAAAACATCTAATAAAACATTATTAAATTTTTAAAATCAAAAATAATCTTTAACCATACCTTTTTTTGGCTACATATAGAAGGTATAAAATTATTTCACGACGAAATAGTGAGACGGAGTAATGCTCTTCTGACAATTTTCAGCAAATTAAATACGATTTGTATAATTAATTAACTATAGGACCAATGTGAATCAGTCAGGTAATAACTTTGCACTATCTGATCGGTTGTAGATTTTTGCAGAAATTATATATTTTTTTTTTTATGCCATAAACTAAAATACGGCCATATTCTAACAAAAAAATAAATAAAAAAAATATTAAAAGAGATGGAGTGGACCAATGACAGCTCCTCATGTACACATAAGGTGTTGCTCAATTAAGTTTTAAAATGCCCATGTAGGGGGGTATAATTTTTTTAATTTTATTAAAGTTATATTACATTAGACTTTTGAAACTCCAAAAGCTCTTCGTAAAGGTAAAATAAAAATAAATTAGAAAAAATAATTTTATTCGTATGAAGGAATACTTTCCCCGATTCTATTCAACATTAACGCCTCAGATCAACTTACTTACACGCTAATCGCTAAATATGCAGACGACAAACCTATAATTTCTATCAATACAGACCCTTTATTAGCTTCTAGAAATTTACAAAATCACCTACATCTTATGGAAGAATGGTATACTAACTGGAGATTCAAAGTTAATCAAGATAAATCCTTTCACATCACATTCACTTTAAAAATGGCTCCATGTCCAAACGTTACTTTTAATGGAATTCAAATTTTCCCTTCTCAATTAGTAAAATATCTAGGACTACTATTAGATCGTCGCTTAATATTGATCGAACACACAAAACCAAAAAAGCTAAAGTTAAATAATCACCTACGCATACTAAGCTCATTGTTACATAGAAACACACACACTAACCTAAACATAGAATTGTTAATATATTAAACCCTTCTAAAATCCATCTGGACCTACAAGCTCCATCTCTGGGGTAGCACTAAAACATCAAACATATAAAGAATTCAAAATTTTCAAAATATTTTCCTAAGAAAAATAGCAAATGCCACTCCTTTTGTTTCTAATCTTACACTTCATAATGATCTAAAACTCAAAACAGTATTCAATCAAGCAAAGTGTTTCTACAAAAGATTTCATATAAAACTAACGGTTCATCCTAATCCTCTTATAAAAAATTTATCAACCTTATCTATTCTAGGTAATCCCCTAAGGCGGCTTAAGCGTAGATGGAGTCACGACCTTCTATCAGAAACTCAAATTAATTTAGCCTAAAAAAACAAAAATTATCAAACACAAAAAAAAAATCATAGCTCAAAATAGGCAGTGTCACTTATGGGTGGCTTCTTCCTTCAAAATATTCAAATTCAACAACTACCTCTGTTACATTTGCTCATTATTCTAGTCAAGAATAGATTGTAAATTTCTTATAAAAATAAAAAATAAATAAATATGCATGAAATACAAACATTCAATTTTTATTTTCACGATTGACGTGATATGGGGAGCGATAAAAATTAGTCCGGTGCATACATTGATTGTGTTCTTAAACTACCGTGTATTACTAACCAACGTGTCTACGTACATAGCAAATTTTTGTACGGCCGTTCGGAACACAACGAATGTGTACTCTGCTAATTATTTAATCGCTTATAGATATACTTCTCAACATGAAAAGTTATAAACATTTTTATATAAATAAACATTTTCGTTAATTACAGATTATATGCATAATAACGAATTATAATTTACTGCAGAAATATTTTGTCTATATTTTGTATATCATTTTTTCATGTGTTCTTGTGTACCATAGTACGAACTGCTACTGGAGTGGACTATGCTCACACTATATGTAGATATATTAAATAGCATTATGATTGTCAAAACGAAAATATTAAGAATTATGTTTGCCGTATACCGTTCTAACTGTCATTCTCGCCATATTTCAATTACAGAAATATATAATAAGTAATGTAATATAGAATCATGTTAATTATTCATCGTATGCTAGAGTAGAAGCTGTATGTTTAAATGTATATGTGTGTATGTGTACACCGACTCCTCAAAATACACAGAACTATAGTGTTGACAACGGGATTAAATTTAAATTCAGTGTGCTTAGTCAATCCGGAACGCATGGATCGTTTAACTTATCCCTGGTCCCTGTAACTCTTAACCACCGTTTCCGTCACCTAGCCATCATCAAATTGGGATTCGTTGGCAAAAGGGATGAAGAATATTACCACGATGGTTTGTTCGTTAGGTGGTGAATCAACAATGACGCCGTTGGCCTTCTATACCTTGTGCGTCTATTTGAAATTCAACGACTATTACGATTATTCAAATTGTTTGTTTATGTGTATTTCTTGCAATGATAATGTATATACATAAAATACACAAATAGTTTTACTGTACAACACAAAAATAATAACGATTTTTTACCGAGAAATATCTTTTTTTTTAAAGTTATTAAAATAATCATTAATGATAGTTATGATATTGCACCACTATAATATTTGTCATGTATGATGTGAGAACATCTTATTTAAAAAAAAACATTTATTTTTGTTGTAGTTAAAATGTATTACATTTAGAAAATCTAATTAACTTAATATTTTTTATTAACTATTGCGAAAAAACTTTGTATTTCTAAAATCATATATTTTTGTTTTATTTAAGCTTTCAAATTGAGTTACTGAATCCTGTAGTTATTTCAATACAATATGTGAATAAATAAAAATAATATTTAATAATCATGTTTCAAACTGGGTTATTGTTTGTATTAATTTATAGGTAAATAATTATAAATATATAGAAATATTATGATTCTTTCAAATAAATAATAAAATAATATTATTTGAGTTTCAAACTTTTAAAATTATAATTGTTTGACGTGTTCAAATAAAATATACAAAACAGAAGTTATGTTTAGTAAAATACAAAAGTTAGGAGGGTTACTCCTAGTCCTCAAACCAAATATTGGAGGTGAGTTGTACAGGGTATGAGTCTGAAATCGAAAATTACGTTATTCACCTTAAGTTGGATATAACGTTTTAGTTGTAAACTCGTATTAAATGTTGTTTGTTTAAGTTTGAAACCAACGATAAATCATTACATTAAAAAAACCGTTAGCACCAACTCGTTAGAGTAGTATTCTATATACATATTGTTGAATATTTTGCCCTTAAACAATTGATTCTAAAATGAGTATCGTGATATGATGAAATCATTTTGTATGCTTGTATTAGAATTATATAAAATCTTAACGTATTATAACACGAAGTTTAAATCAAATCTTCAATTTTGCATTTAAATAGATACCTTTTTTTTTTCTATTATTTTTTTTTTTTAAATATATGTTATCTATACAATAAACACAATAAGTATATGCGAGTAAAATATAATAATCATGAGAGTTATGATTAAAGGAGCCTACCAATAGTGATACTTTAGCTGTTGAATATATTAATTAATTAATTCAATATTGAAGATATTACGAATAAAGAAAATGAAAAAAAAACTAAATCGTTATTAAAAAAGGTTATGACACCATGTTATTTTTAACCAATAACGATGATTCCTAGTAAGAGTTGGAATGTTTATATATTATTAGTGAATTGTAATGTTTTGAGAGTTTGAAATAAAGTCTATTTAAGACGGTTTGGATTCTTCGATAATTGTTTTAATATGGAATTCGTTTCGGAATGTATGATTTGAAACGAAAAAAGGTGCATTTGTGACTTTACGGAGTGAAATATTATGAAACATGTGCATTTTGTAGGTGTTTGATTTTTTGGCTGCCTCCTACAAATGAAGTCCGTAAGTCCATATAGATGTAGAAGGATTTTTTTAAATTATTATTATTGTTTTTAATTTGTGAATTAATTGAAAAATATTATTATATTATTTTGATCAGCGTGCACTTCAGAAATGGTATTTTTGTTTTCAAATTTTTATTCCAGGTTAATCGTTTATCAAGATGAAGACCTAAATATCTAACTGTTTCTGACGTTAGGGAAAGAGTATTATTTAAATAAATATTTGGGAAGTGTCATAGTTTTAGCGTGAAAGTTATATTGATTGATTTAGAGCTATTTATTTTGAACTACATTTATTATACCAATAAGCCATTAAATTCAGATGGAGTTGAAGTGTAGCTGAAGCTATTTCAGAATTTTCGTACATCAATATTTTGGTTTGGTCATCTGTTTAATCTACTACTGAAGTATCAGTGATTGTGGATTGATCAGAGATGAAAATATTAAATAAAATAGGGGAAAGTATACCACCATGAAGTGATCCGGTATTTATTGTAGATGTGTCTAAAAAGGCTGAACCAAATTGTATTTAGAAATGATGATTCACTTGATACGATTTTATTAATAGAAAAAGTGGTTAGCGAAGGTAATTTCCGAAGTTTATGCAACAGACCCTGGTACCACACCTTGTCAAACGCTTGAAGTAAATCTTGAAAAACTAGTACAATATTGTTTCTTTTTTGGTGAGGAATACATTGCATCCACAACTCTATGAACTTGGTTTATAGTGCTATTCTTATAGCGATATCCAAATTGTGAGTTAGGAAGAACGTTAATGAGGATGATTTGTGAGAACATTCGTTTTAAGATAAGTTTTTCACATATCTTACAGAAAAATGGCGAAAGGCTAATAGGCCTAGTCGCCAAGTAGTTTATCGGGTTTAAGAATCATAATAATGTTGACAAATTTCCATAACATTGGAAAGTAGGGGAGTCTTTTGATTACATTAATTATATAAATTAGAAAAACTATAGTTTTTTAAGAAAGACATCTAGCAACTTTCCCTGTTATTAAGTCGTAACCTGGTGATTTTTTATTTGAGTATTTTTAAATTACGAATTTTACCTCGTTTGGAGTGACAAATTTTACCTGTTGGCTTTCTGGAAGAGGAGAATTTAGAAATGCATTAATTTGATTGCTGTGTTGAAGATCTATTATGTTATTGTATGGCTGGAAAATAGTTGATAAATGTTTCTGAAAAAATTCCGCTTTATCAGTATCAGAGATAACTAAAGTGTTATCTACTTTTTTAAAGGTGAATAGGGATTTTTGAATTTGAGTAATTTTATTGTTTCTTTCCAGAGGCTACCATCAACCGTAGAAAGTTTTGTTAATTTTTGTTATGAGTACTACTACTCCCCCGTGGGCTGTACCATCTAGGTGATTAATTTAAAGTATAATGAAACCGGGAATTTAAAATATAGAATATTGTGCAAAATGGGTTTTGGTGTACAAAGCTATGACGATTCGTCTATTATATAACACGTATTGTAATTCAATAATATGATTTTTAAAACCATTGACATTAAAAAGAAAGATTTAAAGGGATTTATTAGTTTGAGAATTAATAATTTTTTGTTTTTGAGTATAGATGAAATTACTTATGTAAGGAGAGCTATCAATGAGTTGATAAAATTTTTAAAGTCGTTTATAATATTAGTTTATACGTTATTTATATCTAATGGTGGTGAGGGGTGAACATGGTTATATTTTTATTGATGTCGGGTGATCTGTGCATACGACCTTGGAATATGATTATTACTTTCTATTTTAGAAGTGGGAGATAATGGGTGATTCATTTTTACATTATGAGTATTAACAAATGGACTTCAATTAGCATTGTCTTGTAAAAAATTACTTTTTGAACTGAGTTACTTACGATGTTGTAACTCTTTAAAGATGGTCAGTGGTGGATATATCCAAATTCTGAGGAGGGGGGGTGAAATTTCAAATCCACAGAAATAATGACGTTTAACCCCCCACCCATTGTTTTATTTTGAAATATTTGACTATAATCGGTACAAAAATATAAATAGCAACACTTTTTTTCAATATAAATATTTATTTAAAATTTGAAAAATAAAATGTTTACAATATAAAATGTCTATTTCGGTTTTTCATTTTTGCAAACATGTCAATGACATTATCAATGTTAATGTCTATGTCTCTATGCACATGCAACATAGCCAAACTACTGAGACGTTAATTTCCCATTTGGGAGCGCCCCCATGTTTTCAGTCTAAATAAGCAAAGTAAAGTGCAAGAAAAAGTAATAATGACATATAAAGTACCTATAACCTATAAGATTCAATTCATGCATCAGCATACTATTACTAATATTATCATAATTCATATTAATATTATAATTAATATATCGACTGTTAGAAGGCTATTTGACGTAAGCGACCAATTTTTCGAAATTCATTTTTTGTCATTTAGGCGTAAGAGACATTACGATGCATAGATAGCGCTGACTCTGGTATCGATATATTGAATATAATTTATTTTATCGATGTTTAAGTGTACTTCGTAAGCGACAAAAATTGTTAATGGTTATGGCCAAATTATAAATACCAAGGCCGTAAGCACCACTAAATTGGTGTAAGCGACATTCGAAAAAATGTGAAATGTCGTATGCGACATTATTGTTGCTTACGACGTTTTACACGTTTTTCCACGTGTTTTTCTGATAACGTAATTGGTGATTACGACTACAACGGAGTTTTGAATTCTTGCAATAATGACGTTGTAAGTAGTGTTAACTCTAAATTATCTTATTCAAAGTGTTGTATTTATGAAAGTTCTGAAAAAGTACGTTTGACAAATGTTTTGTTTAGTCAAATTATGAAGGATAAGAGTTTAGATGAATGTAATACAGATTTAAAAAACAATACTGTTGAGGTAGAGAGTAATATTTATGAAGAAATAATCGTTGGTCCGAATCAAATAAATTATAATAATTGCTTAACTGACAGTTCCTCAAAAGAGTCTTCTGAAATAAGTTGTGATACAGAAGATTGGTTACACAAATCTGTTATTAACCAAAATAACTTAAATTTATCTTGTAGTAGTAATGAAAATAATTTTGAAAGAAACAGTATTATGGATACGGAAAATATTGTTTATGTAAATATTTCAAAAGGACCATCACGCCAACTTTTTGAAACTGATAAAATATTATTTAATGAGTTAGAAACTTCTAGTACTAGTAGTATTTTGGGAGTAGAATGTTTAGAAGATGGAGAAAATCAATTGGAAGAAGTTTGTGTTGTTGGAGAAGAGGGAAGAAAAAAAGAAAAGAAGGTCAACAATTGTGTAACTAAACAAGTGCAAAAATTAAATGGTGTAGGTAAATTTGTGAAAACAAATTTTTGTATAACTAAAAAAAACTGTCAATTCAAATGTCATGAAAAAGTTTCTGAAAATGATAGACACATCATATTTGATAATTTTTGGAAATTAGGAAATAAAACTAGACAACGTGACTTTTTAATTCAATGTGTTATAAAAGGGAGTGTTAAAAGAATAAGAATCAAAAGCAACAGTAGGCGTTCTAACACCTACAGCTATTTTTTATCATACATGGGTGAGAAAAAGCAAGTTTATCAGCAATATTTATTAACAACTTTAGATATCAAACAAAAATTTTTACTGTATACTATTAAAAATTCTTCACCAGTTGGTATAGCAATCAATGATGGCCGTGGAAAAGTAATTCCTAAGAATAAATTAAATAAAATAACAGTTCTTAAACTTCATCAATTTATTAAAAAAACTACCTGCTGTTCCTTCTCATTATTGCCGAGCATCGACCACTAAAAAGTATTTACCAGCAGAGTTTATGAATATTCTTCGACTTTATGCCATTTATAAAGAATTTTGTAAAACAAATAATGATACACCCTTATCTAAATATTTTTTTAGAAAAGTATTCAAAGAACAATATAATATAGGTTTTCATTTACCTAAAAAAGGATAAGTATCGTACATATTCTAAATTTGATAATATTAATTTTAATGTAAATAGTTCACAAGATGAATCAATCATAAATCATCAAAAACATGTAAATGACAAAGAAGACTGTAAAGCTATATTTCTAAAATATCAAAAACCATTAGACAGTACTACATCATTATGTGTCAGCTTTGATCTTCAAAAAGTTTTAAATAAAGACATGTTATTTTGTTATCAATACAATATTGTTATTTTTTTTTTTTTATTTAAATCATAATTTTATAAGTCAAGCAGACTGAATAAAAACTAACTATGCAGTATGAATTATGTTTTCATGTAATAAAGGTAATGTTATAGTTTTCATTTTTATTAAAAAAAGTATTTCCACTTATTGAATTAAGTATTATCTTGAAACATCAATTATTTGATTGGTACTGCTCAAAAATATTGTTACATGGTGTAATAATTTATTATGAGCTATAAAAAAGTGAACTCTATTCACGATTGAATTCGGCGATCAACTTTTGTAGTTTGTACATGGTCGTGGCCTAATTAGATGGTAGATAACAGGCATACACATGGTTGACTCGGTGGGGATGACACACAATTGTAGGCTGACCACCACCCGACAAAAATTGGTCTTTCCTGAGATTCTTGCTTAACGTGAATAAAGTATGGTTATTTAACTTCAAATATTTAATAGTTTGGCGTAAGCACCTTTTTTTTTTTTATATGTTTTTAAAATAGGTCGTAAGTGACAAAACTTAAGTTAAAATTAAAAAAAAAACAATTTTTATATATTATTATTATACGAGAATAAATATTTGGTATAATTACAAATAAAAAAACGGTAGTTTATAAATATAGAACAACGTGATCTCCCTTAAATTGTTTTTAGGCTCTCCTGAATAATTTGGTTTATGGCGCTTACGTCGAATAGCCTTCATACAGTCGATATATATTATATAAATCTTATTATTAGCAAAGAGTAAAACCAAGCTATATGTTAATATTATTAACTTATTAGTACATAATATGTTTTTTTATATTTACCTTCTGAGTGTAGAAAAGATGCGCTCAGTAGATGCTACACTGATTTGCAGTGAACATATAGTACACAAAACTTCATGAAGAATAGGAAAAACATGATGATGACACTCATCCAATGCATCTAATGCATTTTTACAGATATTTTTCCCTAACAAAATAAACATATTTAAACCAAATATTTATACATAATATTTTATACATATTTAAACAAAAACCAATAATAAAGTACCTTCTATTTCTTGTTTACTCCATTTAGCAAACCAAAGTTCAAGTTCTCCATTAATTATTTCTTCTGGTACATGTTCAAAAAATGAGTAACAAGTTGTTACTTGAATAATTTTTTTGAAGGTAGTATATGTTTCTTCATATTTTATTTTAATTATACAACTTGGAACTGACAATTTTAGGGTTACAATATTTTTATTTTCTTTACTTAAAAATCTGTATTTTAAATCTTCTAATATACTTTCTAGAAGAGGTATGTACATATTTATTTCCAATTTTTAACTTTCAATAACCAAAACTCTTTAGCTAGTACGACTTCATCGAAATGCTGATCTTGGTTTACAATTTCACTTTTTAGTCTCAAGTTTATAATTTCTGAAGTTTTTAAAAAATTATCCCATTTAATTTCATTTTCATCAACCCAAAAAAATTTAGACGCATCACCAAAACTATTTTCCCACAGTCTGATATATGCTATACATCGTTCATAAAATAATTCAAAGTCTTCTTCAATTTTTAAAATATTAGTTTCCTCGTCAGTTAAAGTGTTCAAAACCTTTTTCGCGCCTAATGGGAAAAATTTAGCATCCTTCCTTTCTATGATATTATTTTGCAATTTTCTTAGAATATTTACTACATCCGTTGCACTTGCATTGTTTTTTTTCCATTGCTTGAATAGAGTTATTGAAAAGAGAAAGTTGACCATGGATAAACCATAGATAAATTTCTCCTCGCTTGTCAGTAAAAAAATTTTTTATGAGGTTTGAACATAAATATTAGCTACAGAAGTAAGCTTTCAAACCTTCAAAAATTAGCAATATTCTTTCAATTGCTGGTAGCAAGGAAAGAAATCGTGTGCTACTATGCTGTAATACCTTTTTGTATTCTACTTCTGCGAATTCACAAAACTCTTGAAGTTTAGTTACTCGTACTGTGTAAATATGAAAATATTTGTATATTTTCACAATTAAAGCTTCAATTTCGATAGGTAAGACATCAACTGCTGTTTGCATACAAATATGAACTATGTGTGCACTACCACCAATTCCGTTGATTTCTCTGCCTAATTCATTCTTCATTCTAGCAAAAACTTTATTGTTTCCTCCTCTCTTTACTCCACCAAAGTTTGTGTTACAGTTGTCTCCACAAAATCCGATAACTTTTTTATCCAAGTTGTGTTCCTTTAAAACTGTCATAATATGGTTTGTAAGTATTTCAGCTGTTTCTCCCCGGACTGACTTAAATTCTAAAAGCTTAACTTTTATTCCAAATTCTGGTTGAATGTAACGTATAATTACAGGTACAATTTTTATATCTTTTCTGTTAGAAGCATCCATACTTACGGTAATAAAGTTGCATTTATTGAAATCATCATGAAGTTCGGTAAGTGCTAGAGGAGCAAGGATGTTTAAAACAATAGCCTCACACTTTGTTTTACCAAGGGTAAACTTAGGCTCAAAAAATTTGGAAATCAATTTAGAGTTACAAATATTAGAATTGAAGCTAAGATTATGATTTACAGTGTGGTAAGCGTATGTTGCTTCTTTGGCCGCCAAACACAATTCTTTGTTATGTGGTTCAGAACTTTTGAAATATGAAGTTAATTTTGAAGAACCAGCCGATACCAACAAACTATTTTTATGTTTACTTGATTTTAAGTGATCTTTTATATCAGCACGCCCTCCGTGAGATACTGAAAATTCTGAACCACAAGAACATTTTACTCGGTCAACTTGATTAAATACTTTTTTTAAAAACGGATATTCATTTTGTAATTCATTATTGATGGCATCTTTGTAAATAAATTTCAACGAAAAAATATAACCGCACAGACACTTACGTTTTACCGACGTCGTCGTACACGCGCAATCACGAACAAGACTGAAAAAGATAATAATGAAATTGGATTTATATTTTATATTTTATATAACAATATAACTACCTAATGGCTCAATCAGTAAAGGCTAATCGTATAGAATGAAAAATAAACCTGTAACCATGTAGATAACATTTAGATAATATAATACGATCATAAATTATAAATAAATTATTCAATAAATTATTTAATAAATGATGGGTCGGCGAGAATAACGTGTTATGTAGAATCAGAAAATTCCAGAATATTTTTATTGTACACAATCATTAGAAACCGGCGATTTATAGATAACTATTTTAGTTGTACATTTATAATTTATAATTTATGATTATAAATGTACAACTAAAATAGTTATCTATAAATCGCCGGTTTCTAATGATTGTGTACAATAAAAATATTCTGGGAATTTTCTGATTCTACATAACACGTTATTCTCGCCGACCCATCATTTATTAAATAATTTATTGAATAATTCAATATTTAATATATTTTCTCTCGGATTCCATTAACCGGGACAAAATTAATGACCGGCCGAGACACCGGGACACGCTGTTAAAACCGGGACTGTCCCGGTCAAACCGGGACGAATGGCAAGCTTATCTATAGTCGTTAATTTGTATTATATTTTCATTTAATATATCAAAATACATCATTATAATATTGTTTTGTTAATAATTAATTGATTAATTCAAATTATTCCCACTTAATCTATAAATGGACTAAAAATGTATAATATATGAAAATGTGTATATAAAGAAAATTAAGTTCCGTAAAAAAAAAATATTCCAATCATGAATTTTTTTTTTATAGCTCAATTAATCCGATGATAATTCAAACTTATAATTCTTATTCCTTAACGTACGCAATAAAATTAAAGGACTTTCTAAATAATTTTACTTTCTTACTGTCTTTTTACTAGTGCTCGCCATTACACGTGTAATGAACTTCACGGGTACCCGTGTTCTTATTTGAAACGGGATTAAGGTCCATGTAAATAAAATACACGTGTATTTGTAAATACCCGTCATTACCCGTGTATATAAATACCCGTCATTACCTGTGTATCTAAATACCCGACATTACCCATGTATTTTATTCTCCATGTTTTTGTATTGTAATAATTGAGATTTCTCTATTATTTAATATTAAATTTCTTTATAGCAATTTTATTACATTATATTTATGAATTTTATTATTATTTATTAAAAAATCTAAAAATAATTGTATTGATTAATTAAGAACTCATTTAATATACAAATAGTATTATCAGTACCCAACAAGAGAAAATAAATATATCTAAGAAACTGATAACTAATAATATGACAAATAATACAATATTTTTATATCTGTACTTAAATATACTTAATTTTGAAAAAATATAAATTATTAATTAATTAATTTTAAGTTATAATATTACATAATATTTTGTTTTTAAACATACGAAAATATAGGGAAAATATAGGTTATAATAAATAAATAGTAGTAAAAATAATAATAACAATAATAATAATAAATTGCAATAATTGTTTAATTTGGTTAAGACGCACAAATAATAACAATAAAATGTCATAAAGACCACGAAGACGGCTAGAAGTAGACAAAACTCGTCAGTCATTCGCGGCGGTCGGCTCACCGTCCGCGAACGCTTCGTGACCACAAATTTCTATACTAACTAGATAAGGTACTGTCGATATTTACTGAAGCTTGACTTATCAGTTTCCGCCATTTTGTCGGTTGGCAAAACATTGAACGTTACATTTAGTTCTGTGCAGTATTATATTGAATATTCTTTTACAATTGATTATTTATTATTTAATAGAAAATTGTTTTTCACTCGTTATTGTTATATAATATTAGCTTACAACTTATAATCGTAATCAGTGTAGTGTACAAGAGTTTGAAAAATAATTAAAATGCCTATTTCTTGTGCTGCGTATGGATGCACAAACAGGTATGAAGTTGGACAGAATATAAGTTTCTTTCGGTAAGTTTCGTGTAATAATAATCAATTAGTGATGATATTAAAAACTTAAATAACAAGTCAATGGTTTTTGGTAATTAGGCTTTTACTTTCAAAAAGGTATATTTGTAACTTATCACAACTCCCTGGATTTGGTTATTCTTATTTTAGTATACAAGTCATACTTCTTATGTTGTTTGTAACATTTATAAATATTGTGTATTAAATACATTATGACAAAAAATCTCTTATCTAAAAAAAATATGAGTCATTCTTAATTATTTTAATTTTATAATTGTATGATATAGATTTCTCGTTTCTAATAACGATTTGATGTCAGAAAGGGTATGTGCTATAAAGAGAAAAAAATTTTAACCTAGTCAATGGAGTCGAATATGTAGTATTCATTTTACTGAACAAGATTTTCAAGTGAGACTAGGAGCACATAGATCACTGTTAAAGGACGATACAGTTCCATCAATATTTCCATCTTTTCCATCCTACCTTCAAAAATCAAAGAAAATTCCTAGGAAAACCCCAATATTAAGGAATACTTGTAATGAAGGTATATTGTCATAAATCATGTTGAATTAATTTTCTGTCAACTTATTTTATTTGTATGATACAGATATAACTGTTGATAATTTAGAAGACAATATCAATCAATGTGACAATATGAATTTATGTAGTAATTTTAAGAGTGTGGAAGTACAAACTGAAACCTCTTATTCAAATGAAGAAATGCTTAAAAATAAAATTAAAATTTTGCAACAAAAAGTACGAAGAAAAAATAAAAAAATTGAAAATTTGGATGATTTAGTAAAAAGTTTAAAAAATGATGGACACATTAACTCTGAACAGCAACATGTAATTTTAAACAACTTTAATGGTAATATTCTTATATTTCTTTACATTTAAATTTATTATTTGCTTCATTATGCTTTGTCTTGCATGGTCAGATTCAGCTTCAAATTTATTTAAAAATGAATTTAAAAATAATTGTAAAATAACAGGTAGAAGGTATAACCAAAAAATTAAACAGCTTGCTTAAACATTATATTATTATTCACCCAAAGCTTATAATTTTTGCCGGTAATTCTGCATTTGCTTTTATAATATAAAAACCAACCAATAGTTTCTAATTTATTTAATATAGTGTTATTATTTTATTTCAGTTCAATATTAAGATTACCTCACCCAAGATCTATTTGTAGTTGGATATCATCGATAAATGCTGAACCCGGTTTTTTTTAGGAAGTTTTCAATTACATGAAAAATTTACCTCCACAGGACCGTGATTGCAATTTAATATTTGATGTATAAAAACTCAAAAAAAATTTTTTAATTTAACAATTTATTATTTATAATCATAGAATTTATTATCATTATGAATTATATTTAGATTCGTTACGTTCCTGATTCATGCCATAACTTAAAATTAGCTCGAAATGCTTTGGGTACTTACAAAAAGTTTAAACATAACGATAATGTGATTGATTGGTCATTGGTCATTCTTGCAGAATTTACATATGGGTAAGATATTAATATATATATGTTACAGTAAATGATGTTAAACATCAAAATAACTTTATTTTCATGTAAATAACAATAATTACCTAACAAACTAGTGATTATAAACGTTATATGTACGTTATAAACCTTGTAAAATATTCATTATTATCTATTAACGTTAATTACTAGTTAATAACGTTAATATAAATTTAACATATTTTACTGTAACATATACAATTGATGGAAAAAATAATTTTTTATCAAATATTATATACAGTTCAGGAAAAAATTGGTTTGACATTAGCAAATAAATTAATAACCACTCATCTTGATTGTTTTTTTGATCATCTTGATCTTGAAATGTTATGAAAGTAATAATTGCAGCACAAACTTCTAGTTCATCAGTGGCAGATGCTCTTGAATTTTTTAGACAGTTAAATATACCAGACTTTAAAAACTGTAAGTTTCAACATCTATCATTAATACATAAAACTAATGTTTTTATATTACTCTATATTAAATAACGAGAATAATAAACATTGTTAATAATCAAAGGTGAAGAAACAATAAAATTCATTCAAACAATTGATAGACTATTTGATTTTTTAAATTCGCGTAATCCATTCAATAAGGGATTTAAAATACCACTATACAAAGAAGATATTGATAGTATGAAAAAAACTATTCTGCCATTAGTTGATTACCTATTAAATATTACTGATGTGAAAGGAATACTCATTAGTCATACACCACGTAAGACATTTATAATTGGTAAGTTGTTTTATTTACTTATACTTATATTTGTAAACAGCAATAAATCTAGTAAATAATTTAAAATTTATAGGTTTTTCTATAGCAGTTAAATCAATTTTTGCCATTGCCGAAGAACTTTTTGAATGAAATTTTTAGTACAAGTACCTTTTAAGCTATAAATTTTCTCAGGACCATTTAGAAATATTTTTCTCTAAAATTCGTCAGCGTTTTGGTAATAATAATAACCCTAATGTAATAGAATTTAAATCATCTATGAAACAGATGCTTTTAAAAAATCCATCTATTTATCTTACGCTGCTAACTGTATTGAAATTCACAATAGTAGTGTTGAAAGAATATTTGAAATACGCTGGTCAAAAAAAATTTCTATTAAACATTGAATATGAAGAAGAATCAAATCTTTCAGATTTTTTAATAGTTGAGACTGACCAACCCAGAATTATTAAGGATAATATTCTTTATTATATTACTGGTTTTATTATTAGAAAGTTACTTAAAATAATTGATTGTTCAACATGTGTAGACAATCTTATAGAAAAATCAAGTGAACATAACTACAGTCATAAATATGCCTATTCTGTATTGACTGATGTGAAAAATAGAGGTGGATTATTAAAAAGTTCAAAAAATGTTATGAAATTAATTAAATATATTGAAAATGTGTTAATCCAATTAACTTGCAATTTTACTTTTCATATATCTGGTTTATCTGCAAAAATAATAATTTCAACTAAAAATTATGATTATACTTTCAATATCTTACAAAATATGACATGTTCCGATCATTCATTTTTAGAAAATCATAGATTAGATTTAGTAACACTAATCTGTAAGGAATATTTAAAAATACGTCTTCATCATGTTGCCAAATCAAAAACGTCTTCTATTGTTAGTAAACGGCGACAATTAACCAAATTAGTATTATTTAGTAATATGTGATGTATTAAAGTATGTTTTAATAATCAACTAATATGTATATATTTATGATAAACATTGTTTTCTTTTTTCCTTAATTATATTTGGTTTAATCCTTAAATTTTCACATTATTTAAATCTGACTTAATAAAGAAATTAGTATTTGATGCATATAGAATAATCGATTTTATTGCCAACCGAGAACATGGCGGACAAATGATAAGAGCACTCTGCCAGGCTTCATCGTTCTCAATAATAAATGCCGCGAGTACCTTATCTAGTTAGTATAGAAGTCTGTGTTCGTGACACATCGCCGTCACCAAAACTGGTTCTCATAATCGCTCGAGCGTCCCGATTGATAATCGAACCTATGGTGTTACCAAGACAAAGGGGTATGACGGGTGAGATCGCGGTATCCGTGAGACACGACCGTATCACAGCTAAAACAGCCATTAATGTATACTTTGTTGCACGCATCTTCCACCATTCCAAAGCATCAAAATCAAACCTTAGTTGTAGTTCAGTCAAGTAATTTTAATATTGAACTAGATAATCAGCTGTATTACAGTTGTCGTTATCATCGTATAGAAATGCAAGTGCACCAGAGTTGTTTTTTGTCTCAGACGTTTGAATTTGCATTTCTCTATTATTTTCACTAATATTATATAATAAACTCTTAACTCGTGTTCGAATTTCCTCTCTTGCATCTGTTTGCCTCGTGTTCTAAATCTTTGTATCTTGGGTCGAGAAAGATGCATTTGTCTAGCAGACACGACACTGAATAATTCCATTCTAACTTAAAACGATCTTTTAATTGCCGAATTACAATGTATTTAAAATTTTCAGGAATTTCATCGTAATTTATCTCAGGCTGTAAATGCTTTTCTATAACAATTTTAAGAAGAGGCCTGATCATTGAAATTGACAATACTTCTCACCACAAAACACAGTTGTAATTACTTGTAGAGGTTTTAATAATTTAACAATAGTTTCAATAGCTGTCTATTGGTTCTCCGTTACCTCGTATTTATGTGCCATTGCTGCTGTAGTAATTGTGCGATCAGCAAAAACATTTACTGGGCACTGGATACTGGGCACTTATTTTTATAAGTCGATCCAACATCATGAATTCGGAGTTCCATCTGGTTTTACAACTATTAATTAAACATTCCGTTGGTAATACTAGTTGTTCTTGTTTAGCCTTTAAACATTGTGTGGAATTTACTTATCGGGTAATACATACAAGCTAGTGTTAAGTACACGGATAACGGGTATTAAATACACTGTTAACGGGTATTAATTACGCGTGTACCAGTAAAAAATACCAATGTATTAAAACCACGGATATTAATAAATTTAATACCCGTATATATATATAACGCGGGTACACGTGTACTCTATTAACTGTGTATGACTACGACCCCTACTTTTTACTGATCAAGTATATTTTCTATAAGGCCGGTAACGCACAGGCGTTATTTTACTGCGCGACATTATTACCGCGCCGTAAATTTACGGCGCGTTTTGTTAAAATACTTTAAAATGAATGAAGCACAACACACGAGTGTCGCGCCGTAAAATTAACGCGCGACTTTTCTGAAAATATCGCATTCACCTTGACTTTATCGCACGTTATTTATAAGGGCTTGGGTCAGTTCTCCTCATTGATAAGAAATAAAAATCAAATTTCCAAATTCATTGATGCCAACGTTGAAAAAAAAATTCTCACAACAAAAAAATTCCTGAATTTCAAATTTATTGGTTTTCAAAATCAAATTTATTTATTTTCAAATTTAAATTTGAAAACCAATATTTTTGAAAAACGTCTGTTGAATTATTCCATTTATGAATGGTCACATAATATTTAGTCACAAAATATTATAACTTGAAACTTAATAGTTTGTAATAAATTACATACGAGGTAAAAATAAATGATTGCCGTCTTCTAAAAATCAAAGCCTCTATAAGGAAACAGCAACGGTGATCGAGCAGTCGCGGGGTGTCGCGGCTAACGACAAGTTTTTATTTAAAAGTAAATTGTGGTTTATTGTGAGACATTGAAGTTATTATTATCTAATTTGGTTTTAAACTATAAAATATTAATTTTTAATTTTTTTCCTAATAAATTGGGAGTATCAAATCCTAGTGCGTGTACTGAAGCATTTATGGCGATAAAACACTTTTGTAAAGTAACAAGATGTTTCTGTACTTACTTTCTCATCCAGTACTCGTTATTATGGTCAGTTGAGAATGAGTAAAATTTGGTCTAGGTTAAAGAGATTTCACCCTCGAACATCTAGTACTCGTTATCGTGGTCACCAAAAGATAATTAAATAAGTTTTAACCAAAAGTTAAAGTTTTAAAAATTGATGATATAGTATGTCTAGTATACAATCAGTAAATATTATACACTATAATGAATGTATATCTAAACTTGCCATAGCCAATATGGATAGTATAGTAATTACCAATTGGTTTAAAGATATACTATATTAGAACTAAATTTATATTTCATGATTCTTATGTATTTTGTTACATTTTGGAATCTATGTAACAACTATATAAATGTTGTTTATACATGACACTGTAATAATAACTATTGAATTTGAGATTTAATTATAAAAAATTTATTTAATAGCACATAACCAAATGTAACATAAATTTCGCAACACGCAACACCCCTAATGATTACAATAAAAATTACTATAAAAGTAATGATATAAAATACAAATAAAAAAGAATGGTTACCATTTTTTAACGTTACATACTACAGTAGAATATTAACAAACTATGTGATACATAAATGATTAAAATATAAATTAAACAAGAATTTTATAAATTTACTACAGTAAAAAATTAACAAATAATGATTGAAATATAAATTAAACAACAATTTTATAAATTTACTACAGTAAAAAGTTAACATATAATGATTGAAATATAAATAAAATAACTATACTGCGTTTTGAAATATTAATTGATAAAAAGAAGGATACAAAACCTGAAGTTGTCTTATTTCACTTTGGACATATCCATCAGCGCAGCGTCCAGCTCTTCTCAATAACATCAACAGGTCTCAATCTACATTCAGCTGCTGCACATATTCACAGATTATCCTGGTTGTGTTCACTCATTAAGCTCTTGACAAACCATCCCTAATCTAATGAATTAATTTGTATTACTTTTAAGTTTTTTATTTATCTTCATAGTTATTTTTAAGCAGTATAATTACTCTGAGGTTTCTTCTGGCTTGATCAAATTCGACATAAAACTGATTTTCAATGAAAACCAGCTTTTCTGTAAAACCAACCATGATTAATAATATGAAATTACTTAAAATAATATTAAAGATATTCCTAATGCAATCATTTTTTTAGATTTCAAACTATTGATTAAAATAAGATGAATATCTTCTATATTATGTCATGTTATACAATTTATAATATAACATAATAAACAATGACAGCCAAAACACAGGATACACCTTCTTCCTCAACATTATTTTCAAAACCAACAGGCAAAATATAGTTGTGCTCCATCAAATGGTTTCTAATAGCGATCTGTTCTTCCATATTCATAATTTTTAGACCAGTAGTCAAAACTAAATCTACTAAAAAACAAGAAATTAATTTATTTATTAATTGAATAATTTAATTAATTAAATATAAATATTTAATTAAGTATTATAATAATCACAAGAGATAGTCTCAAACATTAACCAAAGTGATAATGATTTATAATTTTAAAATGTAATCAGTAAAACCGTTAAATACATTAAATACATAAACACGGGTTTGCTACATTCTTTGGCGTCAAATTCCTAGCAGTAAAAATTTTGATTCCAAACAGTTGGTATATTATTATTAAATGTTCTCTTATCATTTTTATTTCTTATCAATGAGGAGACCTGACCCAAGCCCTATTTATAACGCGTGATAAGAATTTCCTGTCAAAATGCATTATAATGATTGGTTTAGAACACGTACGCGGTAATAAAATGCGCGACTGATTATTATTTTTCATTTTCAATAATCGTTCATTCGTTATTTTTACATCGACAGTCAACATGTCGTCAGAAGAAGATATAGCTGTATTAGTGTATTACAAATATTTGTTAAAATTATAGTCTAATATTTTGGTATTTATTATTTATAATATTAAATCGCAACTTTATATTTGGTCCTACTTATCATGTTGCCATGGAACTGCTCCATCTGAAGAAAAAATAATCAGCAAATATATTCCTCATATCATTAGCTGTACTCCCTCCACGATCAGCAATTAATGAATTTATTTCCTCAAAACCTTCCACTGTAAGGGAAGTCTTGAAAATTGATTCCATTTCTTTCACGTATAAAATTGTGCAAGTATTTGTTAGTGATATTTACTGCCAATTCTGTTTTTGCATTCAAGGGCCAATGAAAAATTCTCCATTTATTGGACAATATTCCAAAAGCACATTCCACGTACCTACGTGCACGGGATAAACGATAATTAAATATGCGTTTTTTATGTGTTAAGTTCCTTCCCCCGTAAGGATGTAGAATATGTTTAGAAAGACCAAATGCTTTATCACCAACAAATATTTAATTTACAACAATATTAGTATTTGATATTTCACATGTTTCAGGGATATTTGATTCATTTCTTGTTAAGAGGTTCCATAATGTAGTGTTCTTAAAAATGTTTGAATCGGAGTCTTTCCTAAAATGTACAAAAATATATAGACTGTATCATCTACCGCTAATAGAATAATTGAAAAAAAATGTTTATAATTAAAATGTTGACTTCCTGTTCCTGTTGGTTTTGTAATTCTAAGTTGAAACATTGACTCGTACTAAATAGAAGTAAATAGTTGTAATAATTTATATTTATTCATTATCGTGAAGTATCTTAAAAAATAAACGTGCCGTAAATAACGCTCGTGTGTATTGGTATGTATTGAAAACGTACCGTAAATTTACGGCGCGGTAAAAATGTCGCGCAGTAAAATAACGCCCGTGTGTTGCCGGCCTAAAACATGATAAATATCTTTCCTTTCCGTATTAAAACCTATTATTAATTTTTCTTGGTTAATCTCAAAACACTTAACCTCAGTTTATTTGTGTAACATGGAATTTTATTCCTAAATAAAAATTTCGATAATCTGGTATGGTAAATTATTTATCGGAAATTATTTACGTTAATGTTGGAGCATCAGTTTTTCTAAAAGTCTATAATTGGGAGAGGACAAAAAATAAGAAAGATCAGAAAAACACTGATATGTACCATTGTTGTCTTTAACACTCACCAAAGTTGCATTTGTGTGTTAATTGTCGCAGCAATTATATTCGTTGTATTAAACAATATTTTGGCAACAATTTTTGAAACGATTTTTAAATAGATATATCTAGACCAGTCATAACAGAAAGATTTGATTCAGATAAACTTCTGCTAAGACAATATCATACATATAATGACAGCAGATAATAAAAAAAAAAATAATGTTGACTATCTAATTTATGTTCTCAGAAAATGTATGCTCCATTCAATTTACCCGTATTAAAAGCAGTGGCATCAAATACTATGGCTTGAATTTTATCTTCCAAAGACCATTCGAGTCATACGTCATAAGTAGGTGATAATTCACATCCCGTATATTGATTTTCAACTGATTCTATTAAATTTATTTTTCTGTTGAATATATTACATAAAATGAATTAAGTAAAATACAAGAATGTGAATATTACTAAATCAATGTAACTCTCACGTCTTTAATATACTGAATACGTTATACTTAACAATCTGAAAACTAGCTTGATCATAAAATATTAACAAATAAAGTTGTCATAATCGTCATAATTATAATCATTTGAAGTTAAAACTATAACTTTTAAAAAAAATTGTTATATTGGTTTTTTTCATATGAAATATCGGAAATATAATAGAATATAGATTATAGAATTTTTATAATATTTTGTGTCGACAGTATATTCCTCTATAGAATACGAGTAGGGTTTTAAAATTTTTTTGTACATTTTTTATTTTTAAAAATAATTAAAAAATAAACTAAAAAGCAACCCATTGGACTTTGTTAATAATTTTTATAAATAATGTAATACATTTATTAATAATTAAACCTTATTGCGGCACGGGAAGGGGTTGAATTTTCGATTCCAAATTATCGTAGACTTATTTGCTTTAAAAATGAGGAGTACTCATTTTGAATTTCCCAAAAATATATTAAGCCTATATAAACGTGAACCATCCTAATATATATGTATTTGCTGAATTTTCCGGCTTTTCTCGTAAAAATAAATGTTTATCTTTATGTTTAGTTAGGTTACTATAGACAAAAAAAAAAATATAATTGTCGTTTTCCTTTACATTTTAACCTTGGCTTAGGACTGGTAACAAGTTTTTCATGGTGGCATGGTTAAAAATTGTTTAGATTTTTAGCTTTTTATTTCACTATCCAGGGGTAGTAGTTAAAACATAAAACCCAGACAATTGTTTTTTTTTTTTTTGCCGAATTGCATAGTGGGATATTAAAAATAAACAATTATAAATAATTTATTACTGAATTAGCTTATAAAATTGAAATTAAAACTAAAATCTAGGGGTCTACTCTTGAAATCATACGAATCAGATCCGTATCCGTACAATCGGGGTTTTCATACGAATTTTCGCATGATCCGACTAAAATGTATTCTTGAAATAGAAATATTTCCGTATACGAATGCGTTCGGTTATGTGGAAAAGTTCCACACGATATATCCGAATGGGAGTATGGCATTCGGAAACGTGTTTCCGTATACGAATAAACATATTATCACATATTTATTAATTAATTAATTTATTTATGTGTATACGCCTAAGTATTTAAGTGATAATTATCATGTTTTTATTACGTTTATTGTTCAAATAACTATAATTTTCAATTTTTCAGTGTATCTACTTAATAGTATATAGTAGTATATACTTAATTCATTAATATGATTGAGCTAAAATAGATTATTTTTGTTTATTAATTATGTATAATAAATTAAAAAGAGGAAGATAAGTAATAAAATATTTAATACTTGATTGAAGTGATTTTGTTAATAAAATATAATTTTAATTAAGTATGTACTATTTTATCCTCTTTTATTATAATCTAGTCTGAAATTGAACTATACACTTATTATTATAATAACAAATTATTATTTAATTATATTAAATACAAGGATTAGTTCAAATCAATAAGTCATAACCAAAGACCGGATTTATATGTTTTTACATATCGTTACTGGGTCTATGCAGTCTTATGAGAGTACAAAATGTGGACGATTCGTTCAATGCTGAATGCGAAGAAAAAAGTTTTTTTTGCATATTTAAGAATATTTCATGGGTTAGAGAATATTTAACCCATTTAGCATATTTTGGAATACTTCGTAAATTGTGAGAATAAATATATATTTATATTTAATTTCGGTACCCAGAAAATTTTTTTTGAACATTTACAATTTTCTTTTTTTTTATCAATTTGATAAAAATAATACACACAGTAGTTCTTTGGTATTATCAGTGTTATAGCACAGAATAGACTAAATTTAGTCTATTCTGTGGTTATGGTGCTTTATCATATTAAGTTTCTGTGTCGTTCCCTAAACATGGTGGCTAACCTACAATGCTGGCAGTTGTTTTCTTACTGATTTTTACTATTATTCTGTTATATTTATACTATATTCCTATTTTCCACTCTTACTAAAGTGCAATGGTATTCCATTAGGTATAATACGCAACTTTAAATACCTAATTAATACCTCACTATTAAAATAATGTTGAAAAAAATATTTAAAAATGCGTATTAAATCATATAATAATATTGATTGAATATTTAAGCATATTTTTGCATATTTTATACATTTTTGAGAGAATATAATGAGAATATATGAAGGTTTTTTAGAGAATATTAGCATCATATTTTGGGCATTTTAAGAGAATATAAATCCGGTCTTTAGTCATAACTTAATAAGTCTAAAAATACAATTATTGTATTATATACAGGTAATTTAAACGAACATTGTTTTATCGTGCTCCATAATTTATATTAATGACTCGTTTATCGTTGTGTGATCGTTATCGTAGTTCGTAATTAGTAATCTCGTTTCTTAGTTGGTTCAGTCCACTGCAGTGTTGCCAATGCTACGGTCCCGGTCATTGTTTTGCGGTATTTTAGAGCAGTATACGGTCCAAGAACTGACGTCTTGTTACTGATATGAATTTACGGTAATTTTACCATATACGAGTAGTTGAAACTGTTAAAAGTTAAATTAACATATTAATAATCAATAGGTATATGATATATATTCTTGTCTGTTTTAAACACAGTGATATAAATATAAATATTTTTAAAATGTAGTAAATATACATTATATTATAATTTTTATTTATAAATTATAATAAATTGTTGGGCAGTTATTTTATAAATTTTATTTAAAATGAGTGATTGTGATGGAGATAGACTCCCTATAATTTGAAACATTTATAGTTATTTTATATTTTTTTTAACATTTGAATTTATTTTATATGTTATTTTATTATAATGAAAAGTTCTCATTAATCGTTTAAGTATATAATTTGGAACATTTACAGTTATTTATATTTTGTTTTACATAATATGTATTTATTTTATTATAAAGAAAAGTTCTCATTAATCGTTTAAGTATGGTTGCATTTTTTCCTTTAGAAATTACATTTAAAATGTAATAGGGCTTGAAATCCAATTATAATTATAAAAAAATACCTGTAGTTTAACACTATTCATTTTTACCAGAACAAGGCAAATTATTATCTAAGGTAATTAGTGTATCTATGAACATTAGAGATATCTCTAAGCTTCGTGGATATATCACAATATCACAGAATAGATTGCAATTAGTTTTTTTTTTTTTTAGTCGTTTCTCTAAAAATTTATAAAATACGGTTTTTTACGGTAATTTAAAATACTTTTCCCCGACTTAAGAGTTTTAGATACTGGCAATACTGGTCGACTGGTTTGCTGCTGTAGAGTGAGTAAAATTTGCTGAAAATTTTCCTCTCATCAATTCTTTGTGGCTATTTAAATAATCAACCATAGTTTTTTTTTTGTTCGTTTGTCACTGACTGGCTTTTGTTTTTTTTATTGTGGTCATGTTGCTCTAAATAAGTTAACAATTTATATTGTTATTTTTCTATCAATGTGATATTTATTTTAAATAAATAATAATTAAATTAGTAATTTTATGTAATAGTATTTATCTAAGTATTACCCAAGTGACAAATTTAGTAATTATAATATTAAAGCGTTGTATGTTTTATCGCAAATTCACAACAAAAATCAAGTCAAAACTCAAAATGTAAATTAGAAAAACGTTCCCAATATATAATTCAATAATATTTTTAAAAAATCAGCTGTTTTCTTTAATTCAATAAAATATACAATAATATTGTATATTTTTTTAGTGTTACCAACCTAATTTTCAAAAGATAAAAAAATCTTTCCGTGCATGTGGAAACTTTCCGTACACGGAAACTTTTATTTCAAGAATACGATTTCACGTCCGTGCACGGAAACCTATCATATGGACTGTTCATATACGGATCTGATTCGTATGATTTCAAGAATAGACCCCCTGATCCCCTGATGTATTCTTCCATTAAAAAAAAATTAAGATAATATAATGAGTAGTTTCAGTGACAACTATTCCATTTTCACATTTATATAGATAAATAACAATATTGTTATATACTAAATAACTTTCGATTAAATATATTTATTTATATTTTGTAATTATATTTATACTTGTAAGTTTCTGTTTAGTGCTTCAATTATTCGGAATAACTGCAAACAGTGTCAAATTCGTGAATATAGTATTATATTTACCCACAGTAAAATATACAAAACTTAACCAAGGACTATTACTGAAAAAATTTGTTATCAGTATTTATCTTAAAATAATGAACCTTAATAAAATTATTTTTTGCATTTCAATTTTGATTTTATTATAAATTTATAACGATATCATGTTAGTAATATGACATAATATAAATCACAAAAATGAAGATGGACGTTGAAGGGAAAAGAGGAAGAGGAAGACCAAAAAAGAGATGGTTGGAGACTTTGGAGAATGACATGAGGGCTGTCGGTGTGTGCAGAGGAGATGTGATTGACCGAGTAAAGTGGAGGTGTAGGACAAGGGTGGCCGACCCCAAATAGTTGGGAGGAAGGCGAAGTAGAAGAAGAAGAAGAAGAAGATAAATCACAAAAAAATTATTAAATGGAAGTTTATCAATTGTGCTCAAAACATTTTACAATATCCAAGGAAAATTTATTAATGAATAATAATTATATAATAAATTAATATGCAAACCAATTTTTTTTTTTTTAGTATTTAAACTTAATATAATATTAAAAAATAAAAAAATATTTATTTTTTTCTTCACATTAGACAAGTTACCTTTTGATTATCAATTATTCAAAATTAAGTTATAATTATAAATATAATGAAAAAAAAATTATATACCTACTATTTTTTTTTTTATTTTTTTTTTTTTTTGCGAATATTAGTATCCAATATAATATAAATAAATTAAAAATTAAAGTTATACCAGTTACATTATAAGTTCAATTTAAACTTTTTTACAATAATAATAACATATTGATTTTTAAAATTCTCATCTAGTAATTTTTCAACATTTGTATTTCTCAATTATAGAATTTATTGCTAATTTTAAAGTAATAAATATACTAATAAATAACACAAATAATATATTAACCATAAAATATAATGAACACAATTGGTACACTGAAGCTAAAAAAAAACTTTTTAAGCGTAATTGGTTCATTCATAATTAAATATTTCATGAAATTAAAATATAGATCACAAACACTAAAGTAATCTGCTTTTCCGGAGTCCATTTAAGATTTCACATTATTTCAGGTACACCTTACTATTTTAACGAATTCCCATTTACATTAATTATAAAGATAGTTTCACTGCCTGTGTAACTAATAATGGATTACAAGATATAACGCTGCAAAGTGAATAATTCGACATTAAGTCCACGATCTCTAAACAGTGTATACACATAATACCAATTTTTCTCAGATGTCATGTATAATCTCAAAACAAACCATCATAATATAATATATTATTTAGGTACCATTAAACTGTTGTTTTTATCAAATATCAGATCTTACATACTGTCGATTTTGGCAAAATTAAATAGTCACATCTATCAGTTATTTAGAGTCATCTACGGAGAAAAATTTTCTTCGTAAATTATGAAATAAGATATTTCATGATTTACCGATATTTTTC
This sequence comes from Sipha maydis, assembly GCA_034509805.1. Classification (NCBI taxonomy): domain Eukaryota; kingdom Metazoa; phylum Arthropoda; class Insecta; order Hemiptera; family Aphididae; genus Sipha; species Sipha maydis. Next base: position 173,048 of record JASXSY010000664.1, on the reverse strand, counting down.
ATTTCATTAATAAAATAAAATATTGATCACATATTATGATGCATAAGAGAGTAGACTATCAATATTTAAAAATAAGTAGGTGACATACAAAAAGTATACGCTTTTATAAGAATTCTTGTAATTGGTCTTTTATTGTTGGTCGAACGATATTTTGGTTGAAATATCAGGCTATATAACATAGATATATATTTATCCTCTTTGGATATATCTTTTTTTTGACAAGCATTAGATAGAAAAAGGTCACTGACGACTTAATACTTTATGCTCTTCCTTAAATCCACCACTGGTGTTATTTCCCACCTAAGGGCTTAGACTTTTCATGGTCGATTTTTAAGGGGTTTGATATAGATAAATTACAATACTCTCGAACATATTGACTATCTAATTTGGATCCCAGGATTTTACTTTCCGGAATTATACGTTCCGGACAATATGGTTTTCGAATTTTTGCTTTTCGGTGATTTACTGTCCGGGCAAATACGGTTTACCAATTTTCGATTCCGGCGATATACGGTCCGGATTAATACGTTTAGGAGAAATACGGTCCGAATAAATACGTTCCGGAATTATACGTTCCGGGCGAATACGGTTTTCAAATTTTTTATTCCGGCGATATACGATCCGGAAAAATACGGTTTTTGACTTTTCTAATTCCGGGCATATACGGTCCGGATGAATACGTTCCGGGATTATACGTTCCGGGCGAATACGGTTTTCAAATTTTTTATTCCGGCGATATACGGTTCGGATAAATACGTTCCGCCAAATTAATTTCCGGAATTGTACGGCCTTCTCAAAAATTTGCTCTTATGTAAATTGACGTGACATATTTAATTATATTTTCTATTCCAAGTGAATCATTAGCGTGATTATAATATTCAGATTTAAACGTCATTCGATATCAATTAATACTTGATTAATATTTAACTTAATATTCTAGTGGTTTTTGTTTTTAAAAGTTGAAAAGATAGGCAGATCTCATATGTTTTATAGATTATAAATCAATATTGTATGTAGTAATCGTTTTTATATTATCATTGCTCTGTTGTAAGGAAATATTATTCTTAACTATTAGCAAATTTTATTCACTAATGCTGCGTGTACATATCAAATAAAAATATAATTTTAAAATTAATATTATATGAGCTTAATATAATACAATATCATAAATTATATTATTTAAAATGTCTATCGATTTTATATTTCGCAAAGTCCGTATTTTCACACAAATAAATTACATACGATTTATAATTTTTATCGTTGAAACACGCAAAAAGAAAAAATAACATAGTTATATTTGCCAATTAAAAAAAAAAAAAATTCGGAATGCGATATCTAAATACAATTAATGAATAATGTACTAGGTTCTAATACATAATATCGATCCAGAAAATATGTGTCAAAAGTATATGTATTATTTTATAACACCAATTTTATTCAATTTCGACGTATTGGTATTGTAATATTTATTATTGTTTATTTTATTTTTCTATAACTTCACTAGGAATTTGTAATAGGATTAAAATATACTTGTGTAGCATAAGTTAAAGTGATGAGACCGAAAACAAAACATCCGACTGTTAAAATACACTTCATCGTAACCCAATCAATTGGAATTAGGCTTCGTTTAGTGCAGTAGTTGCAGCCAAGTGAAAATCGAAGGGAAAATATTGTATTGTTACCCAATAATTTTTCATCGACATGTTTTACACAAAATGCAAAAGACTTGCTATATGGACGGTGACGTGGAAAGGGAGCAATGAAAAAAGAGAAGAATGTCATTGTATACTTTATATATGTGTATGTGAATGCAATAGAAAAGAGGACAAACGTCCAGTGATTTGTTAGTGTTTGTGTGTATATACGACTCAGAAGAGCAAACGATTGCAGCAAAGAAGAAATAGAGAAGGGGAAAGGACTTAGACAGACATTTGTACGTGATGAAACTCGAGAAAACACCGAGTAAAAATTAAAAGTAATTGTTCTCCGCATCAACAGACGAAAATGACAGCAGCGGCTGCCTCTGAGGTGATGTTGCCGTGCCTTTTTTTTCCGCTTATTAGTTTTGTAAAATGAGATTTGATATTATTATTAAATACTTGTCGTTCTCGGATCGCGGTTAATACTCAGCTCCCCATGACCTATTTAATATTTCTACAGTGTTTTACACGTAGCTGGATGGGATAATTTTTTCTTGTCTTATAATATCCGCGTTGAATTCCACCATCTTACTTCGACGCTTGACACCATCACAACTCAATACCGTTATATGATTGATTTTTAAATCATGTTGAACCACTGTTTAACCCTATTTAAATGCACCACGTTACTTCAAACAACTTCATATTGTGTCGCGATAAAATCATGTTGTATTTTTAGTATTTTATTTACTTTTAAATACCCCGTTTAGACTTTTTATTTAAATATGGTTAATAGTTTTATATATGTATTACATACATGATCGTATAAATAATAAGTATATTAATATCGAATGATCGTTGTATATACCTAATTTACAGTAAGATACATTGAAGTGGCGGCCGGTATACAAGTTTGCTAATTTAAAATACGATAAATGATCTTTGAACGCCGAAGAATTGAATTTTAGTCGTTTGGTTAGAAAAAACTGAAATTCTCTTTTGAGACAATAAATTTAAAATTACACAAACGCAGTAACAATTAAGTGATTTTCCATCTTGGAACCTTAATCAAAATATTTAAATATATTTAGTATACATAGGACTTGTCAAATATGATAAACACTGTATTTGGCTATTTTTATTCAGCAGATTAAAGGTCTTTGGCTTGGAGCCAAAAGCTCTTTGTTATTCATCTTGTACTTTTTGGCAATAAGAGTAAATTTATATATAACGTTTTGTTGAATCAATACGAAGTAGATGAATTTTCTTTTGATAATTCTACAAGTAAGTTTTCCTTACTATCGTAGTATTATATCATTAAAATACACAATAATACAAACACATTTTACGAAATAACAGTCGTATTTTAAATATGACATTTTTAATTTTCTTAGTTTTTTTTTTTTTTTTTTTACAGTTTTTGCGAATTTCTATAATTTATTTGAAATGAATCGGCTCTGTTAGTTATAATAATTATTTAGGTGATATATTTATATTAATGTTTATAGGTATTTTTAAACAAAAAGTTATTAAGATAACAGCTTATAAGTATTACATTTTTAGACTTAAGTTAGAAATTCAAGTAGACAACTGCGTTAAACATTTTATAATAAAATAATATAATCTTATTTATAAAATTAATAATAGTTTTATTACCAATATAGCCATGATTAGTATAGGACACCGATATAGATCATAGTTTGAGCATAAAAAGAAAATTATATCTAAATAAACTCTTTATATAATATAACATAAGTTTACAATTCAATTTTCCTTTTATCTTCCTTTGAAAATTAAAATACATTCCTAATATGATTTAATAATTTATTAAGTATTTCGGTCTACTTGAGCCTATGTCAACACCGTGATAAACAAATAGGATGTTGTAATCAATCGTTTAATGCACAAACAAGTGTACTAATAAAATCATCATTAGTGTATATTTGTAAGATAAATATATAAAAAAAAAAAAAAAAAAAAAAAAAAAAACAATAATAAATTATATTGATAAACATTAAATCAGACAATAAATCTCAATATCATTGTATGAGTATACAAAACCGATTTCTGGAATTCCGGGGTAGTAAAATACTCTGTATAATCGTAAAAATAAATGAACAATTTTTATAATTCGCTTAATCCATTGAATATTATGGAAAAATTAATCATAAAATTCTTAGCAGATAATATAGGTACACAGAAACAAATAAAATTTAAACATTTTTAAAAAGATTATTACCTAATAATTATATAATATTAAACAAATTCAAATATAAAAGCTAAATATTTTTATATCAACGTTAAATAGGTACTGTTCTGACGTTTTGGATCATCAAAGGTTTCATCTTTAGTGTATATGTTGATATCACATGCAGGTACTTCTAGTTATTTCCTAAAAATGCATTTTATTATTTTAGATTCGTCCTTATAACTTGTTGTTATCTACTATTGGTAATTACGCATGTTAACCTAATTTTTCTTTTTTAGAAAGACATTTCAACTTAATTCTCAAAATATAAAAATACAAAAAAATTAACTATTATTATATCAATTCAAAAAAGCTTAAACCAATTACCCTTGGATTTGCCATTAACCAGAATGTACGAATTATAAATACATGTATACACAAATATTAAAAATTTCAAAAAAATGAACTTTGTTTCCAATAAAAAATTATTTATTTTTTATTCATAAAAATAAATTAAATAAATTAAAATTTTTGTATTCCATTTTCGATCCTTAAGTATTAAAATTGACATATTTGAAAACGTTAAACTACAAATATGATGCGGTTTATCATAATTTTTTTCAAAATTTGAACAATTCAATACTTATAAAATAAAAATGTATTAAAAGTTAAAATTATTTTATATTAAAGTAAGACTAATGAGAAATTTTGTATAAAATGTAGGGGTTAAACTAAATTTTTTATGCATTTTATTGTCATACTTAAATCAGTTTTTTTTTTAGTTACTCCTTTCTTATAATTATATATTGCACACTTTACTGTATAATATTTTTCTGGTAACATCGATACATAAAAACTACATCGATTCTTTAAAATCATTTTCCATAAACGTATTTAAGCTATATAAGTATAGAACATTTATGCATGTAGGTAATATGTTATATACCCTAGATAAATAATGATAACCAGAGTAATAATAGTAATTTAGTAATTATATTGTACATTATATGTACGAAACTACATACTTGGTTTTATATAGTACCAACACGTTTAACCCTTTTTAATTTTACAATGTTGATTACTTGGGTGTAAACGCCTATTAAACAAAATTACGTAGTTTTGTAAAGTTTTAATAATATTGAATAAAGTTCCAATTTCAATCAACATCTAACCAACTGAAACAAGGTTGACATAACAAAAATAATACTAAAAACTGTTCCTAAACAATGTTTTTAATATTATTGTCGTTTTAAACTTTTATATTATAAAATTTGAAGATATTATTGTGTAATATAACTCTAAAATTCAAATATCTTTAGTCTTAAATTACATTTAATGAAGCTATAAGTAATTTAAAATAAGTGTTAAAAAGGTAAAACTTATTCCATAATTTCACAGTTTTTACTGTTGTTCTTAAAAACTTTACTTTTGTCGACATTTGTTTTTAACAATATATAATTAAAAATATATATATAGCACTATAACATAGTGACATGGTTAAAATCGCATATTTTATAATATTAAGAATTAAGTATTTACCGTTGTCTTATAGTAAATGATGATTACAATTTAAAATAAATTAGGTATTAGTCTCGTAAATAGCTTTATTGGAATATGTAATATTTTTAATTATTTGTGATTTAAATGTACGAATTATTTGCAATTGTTTATTAAATTACATTTCAATAAATTTAGAATGTCAACTAAAACAGAAATATAACTAGTAACTGAAGTAAAAATTATGTAAAGGCATCTTTAAAAGATTATAATATTTTCGAAACTCATTATTTTGGCTTAGTTATTCTCATACATCAAAATGTCAACTGATCTAAAACATGTTGTATTTAATAATATAGGTTTCTACTGAAGCCCGAACATGATGCTATTCGATTAAAAAAATAAAAAAAATATATTTTTAATATTAACATTGAAACACAACGAAAAAATGTAAAACACCTTTCTTAATAAATAAAAAATATATAAGTACCTAGATATACGTCCGTCAAGCCGTCATGCGTGATTGATGTGTATGAATCTTAAATAAAATTTTATGGTAAGAGTAAGTGAAGTATCTATATTTTCATTTCGGAAAACCTTACATGCTATTATATTGGATGCAAGTTATAATTTTTAAACAGTTATAATTATAATAAAGAAAACAAATTTAATGAACATTTATGGCATGATACCAGAAGTCCACATTGAACAGTTAAAAGTAACAGAGGAGTGGTTTTTGCATGGTCATTGAAAAAAAAATCATGAATCAACATTTCCGAGTTTAGTAAAAAAAAAATAAAAAAAACATCGTTAAAATACTAGTTCCGATTGTAAATCTTATAGTTGTATTATAACATGATATGTTAAATCAAAATAAAGAATAAATCATGGCATATACGATGGCTGGTTCCTGGCGTACGTCGGTATAAAATATTTTAAATTTATTTCTCAATAACCGTGAACATAATCGTTTTTACTGAATTAAAAATTCTAAAACTCTTAAAAAAAAAGTACTAGCCTAAATATAATGATCTTAAGCATTAGGTATAATGGCTAAAAGTAAGCTATGCATAAATATTTAAACTATAAAATATTTATTTTTTTCGGTGGACAAAACTTTGTGACGTTTCGGCCCTTTGTTGGACTTACTGCTCACCCACCGTCCGAGGGGATCACTTGGCACGGTGACCTATGGGACGAACCGCGTGATGCCACTATGGGCACGTCGGTGGAATCAATAGGCTTTTACTAATTATCATGTCGTACTTATATAAAATTATGACAATAATAATAATAATAATAAAAATCATATAAACAATACTCCGAATATGATGTGTTACATATATATATTATTAATTAATTTAAAAAGATAAAAAAACAAAATGGGGAGTTCGATATATATTTTGGTCAATATTTTAGATTCTGAACGGAGTGAAGAATGTATTGATTTTACAATGATGTGTGTTTTTTTTTTTTTTTTTTTTTTTTTTGTGTCTGTCGACACGATTTGGGGCAGTAAAAATGCTTCGATTGCCTTATGTAGCAACTTTTCTGAAAGAAAAAGTGAATCTAGTTGGTACTTTGGGGGGTCAAAAGTAAAAATATTAAGTATAAAATTAATCAAGAATTAAAATTATTATTTATTATTATTATTCACTAAGTCGTGATTTTATAAAGATATGCATTCAATCATAAATTATGCAAAAATAAATTGTAATGATGTACTAACATACAAAAAACTAATAAATAACGGTTCTTTCGATATGTGCACAGATAACGCAATTCAAATAACAGAGGCCTAACCTAACAAAAACTTACTGAAAAATTGAATAAACCAAACGTTCAAAGGATCGATTTAAAAGATCCATCCCGGCGTATAACATACAACCTTCTTCCAAAATTCTTACCTATAGACCGTTAATGTATGCGTATCGAGTCCATGGGCATGTACATGACACAACTGTAGCCCTTACAGGAGCTTCTTGCGATTATTTTACATTATTTTAGATTCTGAACGGAGTGATGGAATCTATTGGTTTTACAATGATGTGTGTTTTTATTTTATTTTTAGATTCTGAACGGAGTGAAGAATGTATTGATTTTACAATGATGTGTGTTTTTTTTTTTTTTTTTTTTTTTTTGTGTCTGTCGACACGTTTTGGGGCAGTAAAAATGCTTCGATTGCCCTTATGTAGCAACTTTTCTGAAAGGAAAGTGAATCTATTTGGTACTTTGGGGGGTCAAAAGTTAAAAATTTCCAATATTTTTTAAATGCGACGGGAAAAACCATAAAAAAATTTGGAAAAACGGGAGTTTTTACGCAAAACCAGTTTTCGACATAATTAAATTTTTTATTTTGCTATAACTCAAAAACTAATCGATGTAAATACTTGAAATTTTCACCAAATGTTTAGATTAGCGTTTTCTATACACCATTAAATTTTCAAAGTATTTTGACTTTTATTAAGCTATTTATAGACGATTGAAATTTTCAATTTTTTTAAGTATTTTTTTTTTAAATAAAGATAAAATTTTTTGGCTGCCCAGAAAATCTTGAAAATTTAATACAAGGTTTCTTATAAGTTGTTCCTTAACTGATAAAAAAAAATCTAAAATCGTAAGTCACAATTTTTTTTTATAAGTGCTCAAAGTTCCAATTTATACGAAATATGTAAAAATCACGATAATTTGCAAGTTATTTTGTAGATAAAAATTCATAAAATTTTTTCTGTTCATACTTAAGGTTCAAAATTTTAACACTAGGTTAATATATAAGCAACTCTTCAAAAATCTTTAAAAAAATTTCTTCCGGAATTAGAGGAAAAAATTTTATGACTGTTTGAAATTTAAATATTTACGAAATTGCATAAAATAGCGATTTATTCTCAAACGATTTTAAATATTTGTTATAATTTCAAAAAGTAAAAGTCGCAGATTTTTGAAATTTCTACCAGCTGTTAAGATTGGTATTTCTTTTATGTAATATTTTTTTCAAAATATTATATTGATTTTCAAAGCCACTTATGGGCATTTGAAATATTCGATTTTTTTACATTTTATTTTTATAATCAGTGATAAAAAAATTTGACTCGTAAAAAATACTTGAAAATTTAATAGAAGATTCCACAGAAAGTAGTTCTTAAAGTTATTCAAAAATTATTAAAATCCATAGGCACAATTTTTTTTATAAGCGTTTGAACAGCGAATATTGACATAAAATTACATGTAAAATATAATATATAGTAGAATGTTCTAGACTGACAAACTATATCGCTGTATGCAACTGCCAACCCATCCTAATTGAAAAATATATTTATCGTTTCAAAATAAAATATACTTTTTACAATGTTTATAAATAACAATGTATTATATCCTAGACAAACATATGAACTACCGTTCAGAATCGTTATTCGTATACAATGATATCTATCATTGCATTCAAATTTAACAAATCCATTATAATTATGACCTATCCTATAAGCGAGGTTGCACTCCACCACTAACTGTACAGCAGAGCGAGGCCCATCCGGTTCTTTTTTTTTGTAATTGATACTTGTTGATCGTCGACTTCTCGCACGCCGAGGGCCCATGGCTGACGCTTAGCCCATCATCTTGTCGGCGTACTTGGTCCTGAAGTGGAGGTGAGCCGACAGCGGATTGGACAAACGTTGTTGTTTGATTTTTTGGGCGTTCCGGACTTGCAGAAACCAAGACGGAATATGATGTACACGTCAGACGGAGCCGGAGACTAAGACGATGACGAAGAAAACGGCGTCGGTGTAGAAAAAAAAAAAAACAGGCGGCAGACGAGAGTCGGGTTATCTGGGCAACGCGCGTATACAATTTGTCTGCACTGCGAGACGGGGATTAAAAATTCCGTGACGTTACAACTTATTAATATTATTTCAAAGTTATATTTTCGGTTTTTATTTCCAATTTCCAATAACATAACTGGCTAAAATGAAAAACTGTTAACAGAAAAAACTCATTCGATTCCCAACATTATAATAAATAATCTTCGTAGAAACTATAATCGATTTTACAGGACTGACATTTTGGCCATTTCACAATATTTCTTAGGTTATATTTTTCAATATTTTTTTTACTGATATTATATTTAATATTCGATAATCGAAAAAAATATTAAGTATAAAATTAATCAAGAATTAAAATTATTATTTATTATTATTATTCACTAAGTCGTGATTTTATAAAGATATGCATTCAATCATAAATTATGCCAAAAATAAATTGTAATGATGTACTAACATATAAAAAACTAATAAATAACGGTTCTTTCGATATGTGCACAGATAACGCAATTCAAATAACAGAGGCCTAACCTAACAAAAACTTACTGAAAAATTGAATAAACCAAACGTTCAAAGGATCGATTTTAAAAGATCCATCCCGGCGTATAACATACAACCTTCTTCCAAAATTCTTACCTATAGACCGTTAATGTATGCGTATCGAGTCCATGGGCATGTACATGACACAACTGTAGCCCTTACAGGAGCTTCTTGCGATTATTTTACATTATTTTAGATTCTGAACGGAGTGATGGAATCTATTGGTTTTACAATGATGTGTGTTTTTATTTTTATTTTTTTATTTTTTATTTTAATTTTTTTTACTTTTGTGTCTGACGACAACTTTTTTGGCAATAAAAATGCTTCGATTTGCTTATGAAGCAACTTTTCTGAAAGGAAAGTGAATCTAGTTGGTACTTTGGGGGGTCAAAAGTAAAAAAATTTCAATGTTTTTTAAATGCGACGGGAAACCCCCTAAAAAAATAAGGGAAATACGGGAGTTTTTACGCAAAACCAGTTTTCGACAAAATCAAATTTTTTATTATGCTATAACTCAAAAACAAATCGATGTAAATACTTGAAATTTTCACCAAATGTTTAAAATATTCGATTTTTTTACATTTTATTTTTAAAATCGGTGATAAAAAAAATTTGGCTCCTACAAAATACTTGAAAATTGAATAGAAGATTCCACAGAAGTAGTTCTTAATGTCATTAAAAAATTATTAAAATCCATAGGCACAATTTTTTTTTATAAGCGTTTGAACTGCGAATATTGACATAAAATTAAATGTAAAATATAATATAATGTATAATATTCTAGACTGACAAAGATATCGGCTTTTTTTAAAATGCTCTAACTCAAAAACGAAAAACCGCAACAACTTGAAATTTTCACCAAATCTTTATATTGACGTTTTCTATACATGATTAAGTTTTCAAAGTATTTTGACATATTTTGACTTATTTATAGACAATTTAAATTTTCGATTTTTCTAAATTTTTCGTTTTAAAATAAAATATACTTATTACAATATTTATAAATAACATTGTATTATATTCTAGACAAACATACCATCTCCGTTCAGAATCGTTTTTCGTATACAATGATACCTATCATTGAATTCAAATTTTACAAATCCATTATAATGACCTATCCTATGAAGAGTCGCACTTCACCCCCAAGTGTACAGCAGAGCGAGGCCCATCCGGTTATTTTTTAAATTTGTGTGTCTCCTATACGAGTATCGATAAATGTCCATCATTAGCTCTGAATATGGTTTCTATGTTAATTTATTTTCATCTTCGATTTGTCACGTAGCACACAATATTAAAATATTAATAATAATAATAAAAAGAACTAAGAAAATAAAAGTAATTATTAGAAATTATAATTATCAGATTTATTATTATAATAATAATAAAGAAATAAAAAAAAATGTAATAATAAAAATTGTCACGTAGCACAAAATATTAATAATTATAATTCGTCACGGTACACAATATATTAAAAAATATTAAATTTCATAAAACGCGAAACTAAAATAATTAACATAAATGTCATAAAGGCCACGATGACGAATTTGTCAGTCATTCACGGCGGTCAGCTCACCGTCCGTGAACGCTTCGTGATACATCGCCGTCACCAAAACTGGTGATACGGTACGCGATGGCAACCAGTACACCGTACAGGTACCGTCGCGACCTAATCTACACCTTGTCAACCACCACCACGGGATACGACAGCGCGATACAGTCAACTCTCCCCACCTTGTCGAAAGACACAGGACGGGACGGGAAGACAGGTCGGCTTGACGAGTACCGGTCGTCGGATATTTCCAAAAACGATAACGGCTGTTTTTTCCGACACCGCGGAACGTAAAACAACCGCCGATCGCTGATCGCTATTTTGTGCGTGAGATATTGTTTTTTTTGTTTTTTTCCTCTTGTTGTTGGTTTTGTTTTTTTTGTGTTTATTTTAACCTAATAAACGATATATACCATAACAAGTTGGTTTGTGTTTACGCATTTAACTCAACGTGCGCATCGTAAAAATTGTTAAATTGCGTACCGTGACAAATTGGCTCCCCGCAGAGGAATCTTGGGAATAGCAAGACAGCGGAAAGGTAAGGGTTTTTATTTTCACGCTGACACATACCTCGGTAAAATTGCCTATATTAAATTAGTATTAAGACTTTTAGCCAGGAGTGTGTTTGCCGGTTAGCTGGGATTCCAGTCAACATTACGTAATAAAAAAAAATTTTATTTTAGAACGTAAGGGGAATTCCACGCAACTGTGCATAATCGTGATACGGATTGGGAAGTAGTTATATAACGACCGCCACCCTCCGCTACACCCACCTTTTCTTATCGATAAGTTACGACGAGAACAACGCAGCGCGCAGGCCAAAACCAGTATCGCCGTCGTTGTTATTATCGGATACTCCGCACCGTCAAACAATAGCCGCCACCACGGGTCGCTGTCGTTAGACGCGTAGCGCACCAATTATTATCGCCGCCGCGCGCCGTTATTTTTAACCGCCGCCGTCGCGTATCGCCGAAACAACTGGTTTCGTTACCGTTGCCGAGTGCGTGACCAAATTACGATAAATTTGGACCGTATCGGTAACCATATAATCAGCTCAGCTGGTTATCATTTTTACGCGAGTGTAAACAAAAACAATACTCCCGTAAAAACATCGCGCAAATTTCTCGTTTTCAATCGAATATTTTTTTTTTACTCAGCCGACGTACCGTATAACAAGCACAGGCAACCGTTTACGCGACAGTTCAACGCCCACATTTGAAATTTTTATTAATTAAAAATACAGTATGTCGGGAAAAACGTTGGAACAGTTGACGGCAGCGGAGCTACGTTGCGAGTGTACGGCCCGCGGATTAAGTATATCCGGTTCGAAGTCGGATGTTATTATTAGGCTTGAGGATAATATTCGGGAGAACGGACAGGATCCCACGAGCATACGGTTCTGTCCAGTGCAGCCGTCAATCACCATATTGACGGACGGTACGGGAGAACAGCCGTATGCTACCTCGTCACGTATAGACGCGGAGGCTACCTGGGTAAACAGGCAGCTATCCGAGAGTAATACTGCCAGCCCTAGTGTAAGGCAGTCGCTCCCGGGTGGCAGACCAGTACACAGCGGGCTCCAGCCGTCTGTACAACAGGGGGAACCTGTTAAAAAAATAAGCGCTGATATTTTTAGGACCGCAGCGGACCAGTTGAGTATGTTAAAACATACGGTGCCAGAATCGAATGATACATCGTCGTTCGATGCACGTTTGTCGGCACTTGAAGCGAGCATGACGCGTTTCTTTGCAGAAGCGCGTAGTGTAACTGCACAACAGCCACACACTCATACGGTCCCGCGTTTCCCTGTACACCCGCCATCCGCACGCGTAGATACTCGTCCACACGAGAACTACCAGTCGGGTAGGTCTTACGCGTATCATGAGGGCGGTACGCAACCGAGCACCAGCCATATCCCCGCAGCGAACGACCGACCGTTTTTCGCATGCGACACACGCGTAGACAATTCGGGTAACTACACACCATACGATGCACAACATCAGGAAAGATCGGTATTAATTCCGTACGACGATTTGCGCACAGCAAGGTCCTCATTACCCGAGTTTTCAGGAACAAGGGCCGAAGACCCCGTCAGGTTTATGAATAATACCGAGTCGATCTTGGTGCAGGCACGTATACACCCATCCGGTTGGTGTAGGGCGGTCGAGCCGCAGTTAAAAGGAATGGCGGGTAAATGGTATACATCTATCAAAATACTTGACCTATCCTGGGAAGAATTTAGGGTGGAATTTTTAGAAAATTTTAACAACTCCGAAATTCAATCCCAATTGCGCGCCGACATTGTGTCAATACGTCAAACGCCCGAACAATCGTTAACGGATTTCGTGCTGATTAAAAATCAGTTAGCGCGCCGCGTAAATACTGGCCTATCCGAACCGGAATTGGTAGGTATTATCGCCGGGTTAACGCGCGACACGTTCCGTACACACATTCGGTTACATCGGCCATTAACGTTCAGCGAGCTTCGACGCATTGCAGGCGTTTTGGACCCAGTAACGTCTGGCACAATTCCAGCCACTAAACAGTGGGTCTCGAAACCGAAGGTCGCGCCGAGCACCCCACAGCGGGCCCCCCCGGTCAGAAAGAAATATTCTGATAATTCAACAGAACGTCCAAAACCGGGACCGTGCAAATTCTGTGGGGAACTCCATTGGCACAACAAGTGTCCACATAGGCCGACCACATCGGGAAACGGAGGGGGAGTCGACGGGGTCTAGTCCCCCCCCTCGACTCATCACCACCCCTCCAGACATCTTCACTAAATTTCGGTAGTAATCACGGAAATAAATTACGCGGTACACACGCACGTAGTTCGGCAACTCGACACATCGAACAGCCAACTATGAAAATTTTTTCCGTCGCAGAACAAATCGACACCCGTTCACAGATCCAGAACCTACACCACCCCATAACCGAACATACTCACCTCACGGGTGACACGTGTGTTCAACAACCGGCTCATGGGGGAGCCACAGGTGTAGGGACGAAGGCAACAGAGGTACGGGTGTGCACCTACACAGGTGACGGGGGCGTTAGCACACACACTGCGCACAACCCCGCAGTAGGTCAGTCTGCGCGCATTAAGCAAACGGTGAGCACAGAGGCAACCGATAGGAACAGTATGGTTATGGCGGTAAACACCGTAGACCAGACAGTTTCCGTCGCGGCTCAGAACCAGTTGTCCCGCTCTACCGATTGCAATACGACTAATAATAGTAAACGAACACGCCCGGAAAAAATTCCGACCCCTGCGGTCGAACTCGAATTTCCATCAGGCTTCGTAACAGCTCTATTAGATTCGCAAGCGCAAAGATCTTACGTAAATCCGACGATAGCCCGTAAATACGGCAAATCAACCCCTCACGGACTATCGAACATCGTCCGGATGGCGGACGGTCACACTGCGACCACCAGTGGTACCTCCACATTCGAAGCTAAGATAGGAGCACTCGACGTCACATTCGAAGCAACTATCTTAGATAACTTGTATTGCGACGCGTTACTCGGACACGACTTTCTTGTCAACAATGAAGTCTCTTGGGATTACGCCGCGTGTACAATTCACATGGGTAGGCAAATTCGTACGTCGACATGCTGGAAAGGGAAAGCACAACCACCCACCACTAGTCCCGACCTAACACAATTAGAATTTGGGGACGATTCCGAAACTCGCGAGAAACTCATCAATGTATTAAATAAATACGCGGTAGTTTTCAGTGAAAAAGTAGGACGTACCAAATTAATTGAACACGAGATTTTGCTTAAAGACCCATCACCTATCGCGCTTAAACCATACCCATATCCGCAACAGAAACAAACTGCTATCGATGATATGGTACGCGATATGGAACTCCAGGGGCTCGTTGAACCTAGCACCTCACCGTGGGCCGCACCAGTAGTATTGGCAAAGAAGAAGGATGGTTCCTTCCGACTCTGTATCGACTACAGGCGGCTCAACGACGTAACCGAATCCGACGCGTATCCTATGCCAGATTTAAATAAAATGATTAGGCAAATGCGGGGCGCAAAAATTTTCAGTGTTTTTGATTTGCGAAGTGGTTACTGGCAAGTACCACTGCACGAAAATTCACGAAAATACACGGCTTTCCGGACGCGTAGGGGTCTTTTTCAATTCCGAGTCCTTCCTTTCGGTCTGAAAAATAGTCCAATGACTTTCGTGAGACTCATGAACGAGGTCATGAGGGGGTACCAAGATGAATTCGTACAAGTTTACCTAGACGATATAGTAGTATTTTCAAGGAACGAGTATGAACATCAAACCCACTTAGACAAAGTTTTAGAGCGTCTCAAGAGGTTTGGACTTACGTGCAACACAAAAAAATGTAAAATCGGTTTACGCGAAATTTCATTTTTAGGGCACATTGTAGACGCGGAAGGAATTCAAAAACAACCGGAAAAATTGGTCTGCATCGACAATTTTCCGGTTCCACGTAAGGTAAAGGATGTACGAAAATTTTTAGGAGTGTGCAACTGGTACAACCAGTTCGTAGACAATTACGCGGATACCATAGCACCCCTCACAAATTTATTGAAACAGGGGGTACGGTGGAAATGGACAGATGTAGAACAACGCGCGTTCGAATCAATAAAAAACGCGCTAGTCACATCACCAAAATTGTCGCCACCCGATTATAGCAAACCGTTTTGTCTACAAACCGACGCAAGCGAGATAGGCGCGGGTGCAGTTCTCTTCCAAAGGGGTGACAGACCTGAGGAAAGACGCATCGTGTCATACGCAAGCAAAAAGTTTAATGCGACACAAACAAGGTACGCCGCGGTTGAACGCGAGTGTCTAGCAGTAATCTGGGCGACCGACAAATTCCGCCCCTACCTAGAGACCCGACGTTTCGAACTCCTTACCGACAACTCAGCACTGACGTGGTTACATAGGGCCAAGGACAAAAATTCTAAATTAACACGTTGGTCATTACAACTAGCTAATTTAGATTTTAGTACGGTACATGTCCCGGGAATACATAACGAAGCACCAGATTTGTTATCCCGTGATCCGGCACCGGGCACAGCCGTAGATGAGGAACGACTCGAGGAAAAATTGGTCGGAGCACCAACATCTCCAACGACCAACGTTGATCCCGAGTCCGACCATATTTTCTCTATGTTCAATAACCACGACAGCGATGACACCCCCCTCACCGCAAATACGCTCGAAAGGTGGCAGTCCGAAGACGCCACGATACGCGACGTAATTGCCGGTTTCAAATTAAATGGGCCAGCGCATAACACGAGGAACACCAAAAGGGGAACCGACGCATACGTCTTTTCCGACAGGCTCTTACGTGTAAACGTCGGCCCAAACACCCTCATCGTGATACCGAAGTCCAAAACGCAACACGTGATTTGGAGGTGTCACGATCACGTCTTATCCAACCATCCAGGTTGGAAAGAGACGTATCGGGCGGTTCGACAACGGTACTATTGGAAAGGTCAAAAAAACGATGTCAGGTTATATGTCGGTGCGTGCCACGTGTGCGCGTGCACGAAACCACTTAACTCGCGTCCAAATGACCCAATGCAACCAAGAACCCCCCGACGACCATGGGAAGTTATCAGTGTTGATTTAATGGGCCCATACCCACGTTCCGGTAAGGGAAAATCGTATATACTGGTAGCAACCGACTGTTTTAGTAGGTGGACCGAGGCTTACCCCTTAGGAACAGCTACATCTAAAACAATAATCGAAACGTTAGAACGCGAGTTCTTTTCACGTTTCGGGTACCCACGAGTGTGCCTCAGCGATAACGGTCCCCAGTTTGTGTCAAACGAAATGAAAAATGCGTTAGAACGCTGGGGAGTGGAGGGTTGGACGACTCCGATTTACCATCCGAGGGCCAATCCTGTCGAACGCCGAAATCAAGACCTAAAAAAGGGCTTACGCGCACAACTCGTCGATGGCAACCATAAATCTTGGGACGCCAAACTACCCGCAATTCTATTTTCGATACGAAACAGGTGTAACGAACAGACATGCTACCCACCCGCGGTTCTAGTTCTCGGCAGGGAGTGCATGAGACCCGGAGACTGGGCGCTGTCAAAATCAACGCCATTTCACATCGAAAAAACAAAAGAAGAAAGGGTAGAGCGGGAAAAGCATATTTTAGGCAAAAAGGTGGTGGTAAAACCGAGCGCGAAAACCGGCACACCGGTAAAGTTCAGCAAGGGCGACGTAGTCTACTACAAAGCACACCACCTATCAAAGGCACACAAAGATTTTCACGCCGGTTTTGCACCAAAATGGTGGGGGCC
Source organism: Sipha maydis (assembly GCA_034509805.1). Classification (NCBI taxonomy): domain Eukaryota; kingdom Metazoa; phylum Arthropoda; class Insecta; order Hemiptera; family Aphididae; genus Sipha; species Sipha maydis. Next base: position 155,516 of record JASXSY010000664.1, on the reverse strand, counting down.
GGTGACGCTAGCGGAGCAGGTCGGAAAAGGAGTTTTCCTTACTGACCAGCAACCACCGCGGAAAATACATGTGTCATGCCTAAAACGCGCACCCGCATAAAAAAAAAAAAAAAAAAAAAAAGGGGGAAAAAGAGAAAAAAAAAAAACTAATTTTTTTTTTCAGGTACCATGAGTGACCGGGACAACGCCAGCAAATGGCAGAGGGTGGCTGACCTCATCGCCGAACTTGGGTTGGTATCCGGACAACCGGAACCAATCCGAACTGCCGCCCAAGTCGATAGGATGTCGACCCGTCAGTTGCTCCAGGATCCGGTGAGGGCACGGATCTATTACCGGGGCTGGGCCGACAGAACAGCCGACATCCAGCGGTCGCTGAGGAACCAGCCACCCAACAAACCAACGCCGTCACCTTCACGGAAGCCGGCCGGGAACAAGGCGCCGGTCCAAAAACCGATTCCCCCCCCCCCGCGAGCAAAACAACGGGGGAACGCAGTTCCGTGACGTCCAGGGAGCCGGCACCGGTACCCGGACCGTCACGGACAGCACCCACTCCGGTAGTGAGGGTAAGGACGGAGGCACAGCAGGCGCGGTTGAAACGTAAGTTTCAACAGCTGAAGGAAAAGAGGAAGGCTAGGGAGTGTAATGTCAGCCAACAGTCACGGCTGGCAAAGCTCCCGAAACCCTACTCCGATCTGGAGGCCGCCAGCGGACCTCCGCCCGAACCCACACCATCAGGGGCGATGGAGGTGGACCAACCTGCGCCCAAGGGTACCGAACCCGAGGAGCAGGCACCGGCCACCAGCCAGGATCGGCCATGTCCAGGTTCGGAGGATTTCCTCGAGGACATCTGGCTGGCCGCTCCGGGTCCATCGTTGGAGGGCCCGCCGGAGGTAGTGTTCGACAACAAGTCGTTCTTTACCCCGGTCGGGTCTCCCAACCGACCGTAACAGCCACGCGGAAAGCAAGTATACCGCTAACAATAGTTAGAGGTAGCACAAGCTGACCTTACCATGGCGGATAACTGACACCGAGACTATACCCCATGTGGTGGTTTGGCGGGGGAGTATGATACGGTACGCGATGGCAACCAGTACACCGTACAGGTACCGTCGCGACCTAATCTACACCTTGTCAACCACCACCACGGGATACGACAGCGCGATACAGTCAACTCTCCCCACCTTGTCGAAAGACACAGGACGGGACGGGAAGACAGGTCGGCTTGACGAGTACCGGTCGTCGGATATTTCCAAAAACGATAACGGCTGTTTTTTCCGACACCGCGGAACGTAAAACAACCGCCGATCGCTGATCGCTATTTTGTGCGTGAGATATTGTTTTTTTTGTTTTTTTCCTCTTGTTGTTGGTTTTGTTTTTTTTGTGTTTATTTTAACCTAATAAACGATATATACCATAACAAGTTGGTTTGTGTTTACGCATTTAACTCAACGTGCGCATCGTAAAAATTGTTAAATTGCGTACCGTGACACTGGTTCTCTTAATCGCTCGGGCGTTCCGATTGATAATCGAACCTATAGTGTTACCAAGACAAAGGGGTGTGACGGGTGAGATCGCGGTATCCGTGAGACACGACCGTACCAAATTTACTTCTACAGTAGTCATAAGTAATCAGCTCATCGATGTATCGACTCATCTGCCACAGAATAAGTGCTATTTTATCTAGCTTATAAGATTATTCAATTCCACTAATCGACTCTTGAATGCTTGTTATCTTGAAATCCCTCTCCTATATAAGGAGAAAGATAACAATCTGGTAATAAAACTAATTTACTTTTTTTTTTTCTTTTTGGGATATTAAAATATTATACTAAAAACAATACTACATAAGACCAAGGTTAATAAGAACAAATGTGTCAAAGTAAATTATTACAATTAATTAGATTATGATTTGATTATTATTTTTCATATATTAAGTAATGGACTAAAAATATTCGTTTAAATATACATAGGCTTGAATTTAGCTGAAAAATTTCTCAAGTGAAGGAATATGTTTACCATGTAATCAAAACTATGCAATTAATATTAGTAGATCAGTACTTTTATTTAGCCAATGATTTTAAACTAATTACCTACTTATTAATTAATGAAAAAAAAAGTCTTCCGAATATTCACGTTCAATGATAATTTGTGATTATCAATATGTGCGTAAGATATCTTAAATTTAATAATTAGAAATTAATATGTTTAAAATAAAGCCCTGTATATTTTTTTTAACTATTTTTCATTTCATGTTACTTTTACTGACTTAATTTTTTTCTGTTATTTTATACATTATTATCCAATGTTTTTGGATACGCAATATAAGTATGTCTGTAAAATATTGCAATTTCAAGAACTTCCAGGAAAAAAAACCTGTTCCTATAACAATTACATTAAAGTTTGTGTTACAGTACAAATATTAAAGTAATACATTTTATTAATCGTAATTTCTATAATTTAATTTAAAATTTTAGTACTTATAACTATTTTTCTATCTCATGTTTTGATATATAAAAAAATTGTAAATGTTAATTCAATATAATAATATTTGCTCATACTGGTTTCAATTTAGATTTCTTTATAAGAGCTTATTCACTGGCCAACCAAGAACTATAAAAATAATTTGATCTTATTGACACCGAGTATACGAGTACCTAGATCACAATCAGGTGTACATTAAAATTAGGAATTATTGTTGATCGATTATTAAAATTTATAATTTTTATACTATAATTTTATTTTTATAACTTTTAAAGAATTATGTATAATAAGAAATACAATTTTATTCTATACAATAAATTTTTCTATTATTATCATTCACATATACAAAACCTTTCTACACCACTGCTTACTCGTATATCCTAGTGTATCCTTTTTGATCGCACCTGCATTTACGTTCACCGGATTTGTTTTAGTCACAACCGTAGTTCACACGTAATTATATCACTCTTATCTTATCGTTACACCTGAAACTATTTCACCATTACTATTATTACAAACCAGAACTCCGTTGAAATAAATCCCATTTCTAAGTATAATCTAAACGGATTTACCCTTGTCGTCAACTCCACTCAAACACGATAACAAAAAGGTAAAACCCTTCACTTTACTTAATCATTGTGTGTTTTGAAAGAAGACAAGAAAATTGTAAACGATAAATTGAATGCATCAAGTAATAATTTTGTCATTCGTGTAAGTATAAAATAACATGTATCCTTTACTTATATACTCGTATAAAAATCAATAAGCATGATTTCATTTCAATAGTTACTTAAAATTTGGTATTATTCACAGATGTAGACTGATATATTTATTTATAATTTGGGAGTAATAGAATAAGCTACAAATTAAATGATGTGTAAAAAATTACAAAATTTGTTTTAACAAGTATTTTTAATTCATTTTTAAATTCAAATTCGTGATATACCAGAAAAGTAAATTTAAAAGTTAGTTAATTAAATCCTGTTAAAGTGACATTTATTATTTCATCATTCATCAGATCATTTTCTTAGAAGTTCTTACATACCTCATCCTATCCCCTGTGGAAAGGGGTGTCAGAATATTTCCACGGTTTCCACAGCCAGTCGTAAGAGGGGACTAATGTGGTTGCGTCAGGTCGACAGCCGGTGTAAAATTATGTCAAATAGAATGAGGAGTCCTTATCGATACTTAGGCGGTTTGTCCCATCTCGGATGTGCGCGGGGACAACAAGTGAGAGGAAATATTATATCTAGAGGAGGAGGAGACCTGGATGTTGAAGTGTGTGATACCACCCGGACAGGGAGTGTGGTAGCTGTTCCACCAGTTATGTGTGCAGATCTACCCAACACGGGTAATGTCAACGGTGTTGTGACATCACCATTGCGCCCTGGGTTAAATCTGAGTCTAGGTATGAGGGATAGATTTAAAGTGAGAATAGGCACGTGGAATGTTGGAACGTTGACAGGCAGAAGTAGGAAATTAGCAGAAGTATTGAAGAGAAGGAAAGTTAATATTTGTTGTGTACAGGAAACTAAATGGAAAGGAGAGAAAGCAAAATAAATAGAAGAGGGCTATAAAGTAATATATTCAGGTAGGACTAATACTAGGAATGGCGTTGGAGTAATATTGGATGATGAGATGAAAATTAAGGTAGTCGACGTAGGAAGGAAAAGTGAATTATTACGGTAAAATTGGTATTCGAGGAGAAAGTATTAAACGTAGTAAGTGCGTATGCACCGCAAGTAGGATGTGAAGAAAGTGAAAAGGAAGAGTTTTGGCGAGAGATGGATGAGGTGATGCAAGGAATACCAGGAAATGAGGATGCTGTGATTGGTTGTTATATGAATGGTCACGTAGGGAGTGAGAGGGTAGGGTATGAAAGAGTGCATGGAGGGCATGGTTTTGGTGAGAGAAATGAGGCTGGAGAAAAAGTTTTGGATTTTGCAGAATCGTATGAGCTTGCAGTAATCAATACATATTTTAGGAAAAGAGAAGAGCATAATATAACATACAAGAGTCGAAGAAATAGGTAGCAGATTGATTATTTTACGTGGAGGAGAGACAATATAAAAAGAGTAAAGGATTATAAAGTAATTCCTGGAGAGAGTGTAATAGCACAACATAGGTTGATGATAATGGAAGTATGTTGTAGTTGAAAAAAGATGAATAAAAGAAGGAATACAGGAAAGGAGATCAGAATTAGGTGATGGCAATTAATAGGAAACAAAGAGAAAGAGTTTATAAAAAAATTAAAAGAAAAAGCTGTGTGGAATGTTGTGGGAGATATAAATGAGGTTTGGAGAAGGATGGCCACTTATGTTAAGAACATAGCAAAAGAGGTTGTTGGTGAAACCAAAAGTAGTTTACCAGAAGACAAGGAAACGTGGTGGTGGGATGAGGAGATTCAGAGAGTAGTAGCGATTAAGAAAAAGCAATTTAAGGTATGGCAGAAAAGCAGGAAGAGAGAAGATCGGATAGAGTATAAAAATGTATGTAAAATAGTGAAAAACGCGGTAAGCAAAGCGAAGCTTAATAGGTATGATGAGTTAAATGAGCGGCTAGGAACACAGGAAGGAGAAAAAGAAATTTATAGACTGGCGAAGGTGAGAGAAAAGCGATCCAAGGATTTCCAAGATGTCTGGTGTATAAAAAATGAGGATAAGAGAGTTTTAACAAATGATGAGGATGTAAAAAAAGATGGAAAGAATATTTTGAGAAATAACTGAAAGAGGAATATCCAAAAGAAGCTTTAGAGAGTATGTCATGGAATGAAGGATTGATTGGTCTAGTGGGTGAGGAGGAAGTAAGAGATGCGGTGAAGGTGATGAAAAAGAAAAAAGCGGTAGGACCAGATGGAATACCTGTATAGGTGTGGAAAATGTTAGGAGATGTAAGCATTAGGTGGTTGAAAAATCTTTTTAATAAGGTACTGATAGAGGGAAAAATGCCAGAAGATTGGAGAAAGAGTTTTATTGTACCAATATTTAAAGAAAAAGGAGACATACAAGAATGTGAAAACTATAGAGGAATAAAGCTCATGAGTTATAGTATGAAGATCTGGGAAAAGATTATAGAGAAGAGGAAGAAGTGAGACGTCGATATCAGAAAACCAGTTTGGTTTTATGCCAGGAAAATCGACAATGGAGCCATTATTTTGTGTTAGGCAATTAGTAGAGAAGTACAGAGAAAAGAATAAAAAACTATGCATGGTGTTTATAGGTTTAGAAAAGGCGTATGACAAGGTGCCAAGGGATGTTTTAAGGTGGGCATTAATAAGGAAAAATGTCCCAAAAATGTATGTTAATTTGATCCAGGATATGTATGAAGGGTCGAGTACTAGTGTCAAGAGTCGGTGTGGAGTATTAGAAGGTTTCAGTATAGGAGTAGGTGTGCACCAAGGGTCAGCTCTAAGCCCCTACCTGTTCTCAGTGGTAATGGATGAGGTTTCAAAGGAGATACAGGGTGAGATACCATGGTGTATGATGTTTGCGGATGATATAGTTCTGATAGGAGAAAACCTAGAAGTTGTCAATAATAGGTTAAATGAGTGGAGGTTAGCCCTCGAAGAAAAGGGATTGAGAATTAGTAGAAATAAAACTGAGTATATTGAGTATGATTTTAGACAAAGAGACCAAGAAGTTGAAGGAATGAGGAGATAACTGACAATAGATGGTGATGTGATAGGTGAAGTTGAGAGCTTTAAATATTTACGATCTTTTGTTCAATAGGACGGGGGATTTGACATGGATGTAAAACATAGGATTAAGTGTGGGTGGATGAAATGGAGAGAAGCATCGGGCGTGTTATGCGATAAGAGAATTCCAATTAGGCTGAAAGGTAAATTTTATAAAAGTGTAGTGAGACCAACTATGCTGTATGGTTCAGAGTGTTGGGCGGTTAACAGGAGAATAGAACAAAGTATGAATATCGGGGGAATGAGAATGCTTAGAGGGTTGAGTGGAGTGTCAAGAGAAGATAGAATAAGGATCGAATACGTGAGAGGTAGTGTTGGTGAAGCGCCCATTGTGGACAAGATGAGAGAAAATAGGCTGAGATGGTTTGGGCATGTGATGAGGCGAGAGGAAACGAATGCAGTAAGAGTGGTTATGAAGATGGACGTTGAAGGGAAAAGAGGAAGAGGAAGACCAAAAAAGAGATGGTTGGAGACTTTGGAGAATGACATGAGGGCTATCGGTGTGTGCAGAGGAGATGTGATTGACCGAGTAAAATGGAGGTGTAGGACAAGGGTGGCCGACCCCAAATAGTTGGGAGGAAGGCGAAGCAAAAGAAGAAGAAGAAGACATACCTCATCCTAATTACCATAATCATCATCCAGTATCATAATAATTTGAGAAATCATTTAAACCCTATATTTCCTGCTTACCTTTCGACCTAATAAATGGTTTACAAAACATCTATAATGTTTCTATTTATCATATTATAAAATGGACTAATTAAATTCCTGTATTCTATTGATAAAATAAGACTTATGTATACCTTTAAATATAATCATAAATACTATGATTTACATTATGAACTCAATCACATAACCAATAATTTATTAAACAAATTTTAGGATAAAAATATAATTTAAATAAAAATTCTTTAAGTTAATACCCACTAAAAATATGTATCTCATGAATAATTATTTATAAGATACATATTTTTATAATTATACATATAATTATAATTAACATACAGAAATATTTATTAATGATGTTCATTTCTGACACGAACAAATTATGTAGTATCATATTAATTGTATGTATCAAATTGTATACACATTTATATAGACAATAAAAGTGTAGAAAAATACATATAAAATGAAATTTTCGCAATTTTTTATGTACTATCAAAAAAAAAAATCTAATTTTCTAATTTTTTAATCTAAATATTTATTATTATACTTTCCTGGAGGCACATATTTCAATCGTGAAATATTGTTTATCCTCTGACAATTAGAAAAACAATAATAATAATAATTATAACAATAATAATGAAATGAAATACTGAAAATGGTAACAAAAAACGAATAATTAAGTGTACTTAAAGAAATGTTGTTAACAACAAAAATATTAAATGAAAAATCACATCGTAGAAAATTATAACGGCAGTATCAATCGTATGAAATGGTAGAAATACTAGTGAAAAATTAAAAAAACAATAAAATGTAGACACATTATTCCACTCGCTTACAGATAGATTAATACCATTATGTAGACATCAAAACTATTTCGGTAAGCATTGTAGTTCAAATTTCATATAAAATATTTTATCCTTGGCGGTGACATAATGGCAGTATTAATTAAATTCTGAATGAACTCAGTGAGTTTGATATTATCATTGGATGATTAGTGAGTGCAGTCGGTCATTAGTCATAAATTTATTATCATCTAGCGAGAAACAATAATGACTATTGCTTTAAACTTAGATAAACGGGGCCATCTCTTTGATGTTTAAAGAAGTTACTTTATTAACATAATCGTGGTTATATCAACTAAATATAAACGCACAAGTCTCCAGAATTTGGCTTAAAGATTTCTAGGACCTCTCGAGAATTTTTAATACTCATTCCGTTTATTTAACGTCTCAGTGAATTATTTATCCTGAGCCTTAATATTAAGATTCAACAGAGAAGTAATTATACTTTTTATAAATCACAACAATATTGTCAATGAAAATTTAAAAGCCTATAGTAAATACGGCTCTGTTGATTTTTCAATTACCCTTTGGTGGCATAGATCTTCGACAAAACTGCTATCGTCTTATATCGACATAATAAATTCTACGTTAGTCTTACCAAAAACATCATTTAGTTAATCACATACGGTTATTATTAGGACTAAGATTTATATGCATTTGCATGGTTTTTTTCCTTAAGTCTAAATTTATTGATTGTCAGATTTGTCCACGATTTGGTTTATTCTCGTTTAAATAGAACCATTTTTTTTTTAAGATATTTTTACATATTTTGAACACAATGCATAAAATTGCATATAATTGCATATTTAAAGATTTTTGGGATTTTGATTTTTTTTGAACTTAAATTTTTAAATTTTTATAATTTATTGTTAATTTTAAATCGTGTTTTTTTCATAAAATTTATAGTTTTTTGGTTTATCCATCGAATTCTTGTAAATATAGAGTATAAATATTACCTATCTAATCTTATCTTGGTCGGACAACCGATAGAATTACCTACATATTGTTAAACGATGTATTCAGTAAGACAGTAATATTTCATTAGTACGTCGTATTTTGCGTAATTGTGTGGATACTTCGACTTAAAAATTTGAGCGGTTTTAATAATAGTTTCAGTTTTATAAAATACCAAAAGTTCAAAGTGAAAGTATCAAGTTACGTAAATTTGTTAAAGAATTTTTAAGTGACGTTTTTAAAACAGATGGTAAAATATTATATTGTATTGTTTGTGTTCAAGCTGTACCCGTAACAAAACGTTTTCAGGTAGTACAGCATTTAAATATAAGTAAGTATAACAAAAATATTAATTCAAAAGCCAAAACTAAATAGCCATTCATTAAAAATATATTAGAAAACTAAAATAAACAAGCAAATTTTTCTCTAGATTTTGACGCGGTCCCGCTGTAGTGCAGGTACATTAAGTACACCACTATCGCGGGGCCGCGCCTGCTCTCTACCCAGCCGCAACCCGGGCAACGACAACACCGTTCCCGATAATACCCACCTACCTCGGGAAACCGAGCAGAGGGGGGGGGGAAAGTTATCGGAACCGGATAATCATGTGTTAATTTTATTTTTTTTGCACCTGTCATCGGAATTCAAACGTTGTAATGCCCAAGGGCAATATAAGTTTGTTTTATCATCTTCTTCACCGTTGTGTTATCTGTTCATCTTCTTTTACCTCCGACGTTACCACAAGTTGTCAACTGTGTGTAAACGTCGTTTGACCGGCACCATCGTTTGGGACGATACTAACCGGGCTGCGTCAAGCATGTCAAGCAATCTTAGAATCTGACTTACCTTTATGGAAGTTAAATCATCCATAATTTAAAAATTGCTTAAGAAAATATACTGGTAAATATATTCTTGATTCTAATCTACAATTTGCAAAAATTATGTTTCTACAATTTATGAAAATACTATTCCTCGTATTCGTTCGGAAATTGGTGATAGTCCAATTTGAGTTTCAATAGATGAGACCATGGACGTTGACGGTCGATATATTTGTAACGTCATAGTTGGTCTTCTCCACGAAGAAAATTATTCAAAACCGTATTTATTAATGTGTTTCATTTTATATCACATAATTTATTTATTTTACTAAATATTTATTTATTTTACCAAACGATATTATTATAAATTAATTTGAAAAATAAATCAACGAAATTTTTATTATAATAAGAATTATTAGTTTACTTACCATATTGCGGTATCAGGTCAGTCATTGTTTGATAGTTAATATAGTCATTTGGCGTCTGAAGCGTAAGTCAACAAGCGTAAGACTTACGATCTTAAGACAAGGTTGACTATTTGATAACGATCACACGTTTCTCATAGATAGGGTCTTACGATAACCCCATTTAAATTAAGACGTTTTCTGTAATGGACCACGTAAAGCCTATTTATTATTATTTTGAAGATCAAGAAGCTGTAAAATTGCTACATCAGAAAATACGACGATTAAATAGGAATATAAATAATCCAGTAATATATATTTAAAAGATAAAAACAAGTAAGAACAATGTTGTAAAAAATTATGTGTATAGAATTTGATACTAATGTATCAACGATCATATAAATGAAAAATTGAAAAATTGAAAAATTATTAAAAAATTAATAAAACAAAAAATATTATGAATAATTATTAATTTATGGTTTTTATCAAGTTTTTAAAACAATATTAATTTAATTAATTTAAAAATACATATTTAGGATACTAATGAGTACTTAAAGATATTTTTATGCTATTAAAAAAAGCTGCTCTTGAACTCAGACACATTTAATAAAGTGGCATAAAGTGGCAGCTACTGAAAAATGTCTTTCTATTTATGAATTAAAAGAATATGCATATTTATCATAGGAAATATATATACACCGTTGTTTTTAAAAAAACATTTTTGAAGGTTAAATTTTTGGCTGTCATTGCTTCGTGAAATATTAAATTTCCTTATAATCATATTTACCACATATGTTAAACTATATTTTAATATATGATTGTGCTGTATTATTTTAATTAAATTGTGGTATTCATTTTTTTTAATACCGCGAGAAGTGAATGTTGTTAATATGTGGTCATACCAATCTTCTGTAAAAGTATCGTACCATAAATATAAAATGATGTACTATATATATTATTTTTAAGTAAATCACAGATAACACATACATATTTTATAATTTCACTGGTATATGAACATATTTATGATAGTATTATAATTGTTTTAATTCCTATAAGAATATACTTTTAATATGATAATATTAAAATAACAATGAATAAAATAATTAATAATAAAAGTTATAAATAATTATATAACGGTACATTTTGTATAATCCTTTCATTAACACATTTAATATATTTGATATATTTTATCTGCAAATTGTATAAAAGGGACTTATATCTATTACAAATATTATAGTAGGTAATGTTAATAAAATGCAGTGGTATTATATCTCGGTACATGGACAATTCTACTAGATATATATTATATATTCACTGATTATCTCAAATGAAATTAATTATACAATAGAAATATCAGATATGATGAAAATATATTCTATCATGTATACTGATACTAATACATTACGATATCATAATATTCACACCAATTTATCATATTAAAAATATTCTTTGAATTGACTATTTACAAAAAAAAAAACGAAAAGCTTAATTCTATACACCTACAGCTATAATTTTATATTTTTATTTTAAATGATTTTTAAAATATTTAAGGCACCCTTGAGATTTTTGGATAAACTGACGATTGGTTTTCATTTAATCGTTCTTCAAAGTTTCGAGACATTTTTCTACTGTCCTTGAAAACTTTTAAATCACATGCTATATCTTTATGTTGCAGTTTGTTATCCACATCTGGCTTATCGAACAAAGTTTTCCCAGTGGAACAAAAAAATAACTAAAAAAATATATAAAATAAAGGAAGAAATCGTTTAGTAAGTTCCGCAAAACTTACCATCTATAGCCATCTATATACGTCTATTGGACACAATCCAATACGATTTCTGTTTCACGTGTACCTGTGTGTTGACCATATAGTAGTGAAATAGACGTTCACTAGGATTTTTTGAAAGGCAAGACTATATTTCTTTTTTACCAGAATTTAAATCTTAAGTTCAGAAAAAATTCAACCTATTATATTGTTCACATAGAATTAATCTTTCATATATTATGTATGATAATATTATATAATAGTAATTATGAAATCTCAATTAACAACTGTAAACTAATTAATTATGTGAATATAGTAATACCCAAAAGAATTTCAGGTAAACCTAATCGAACAAAATAATTTATTATGCATTTTATTATTTTCATAAAAAAATTTAAATTTATGAAGGAATATATAATTTAAATGTGTATATTCGTGTTAAAATCTAGATAAAACAAATGACATGGAAATACTTATATATTTGATTATAATTAAGCACACGAAGTATAAAATATATGATCATATCAATTTAATAGTTTTACATAAGTATAATTTTAAGAAATTAGTATATCAGAACACATTATCTGAGTGTTATTTATAATAACTAAAACTTTTATTATACTAAGTTTTATTCTTGTTACAAGGGTGTAGCTAGATATTTCATCAGAGAAAGTGAGCAATCATTATCAAAACACATTTAGTGTTATTTATTTAACGTATTTTTAAATTTAAAAATGTCAATTTTTTACCTTTTATAATAACATAAGAGGTAAATATATTAAAAAAATCATAATGTATTCAAAATATTCGTGAAAATTGTATTGTTAAAAAAAAAATTTAAAAACTATGTCATTAGATAGGAAATTATCATTTAAATACTTAAAATATAATTTTAAAAAGTATATTGAAAAAATTAATATTTGAAAAGTTATAATAGTTTTAATATTGGGTCATATATGAATCAGCAAAAAATTTTGTTAAAAATTAATATATTTATTAGTTATGATTAAGAAGAATTGCCTCCTGTCCCCCTTTTGGTTAATACTTTGTTTTGGTGATTTGACTAATAAACATTTTTATTTAATTATATAGAACATTGATTGCTAATTTACTATAAATTTAAACAACATTTATACAATTGTATTGATACATATATATTTATTAGCTGCATAAGATTTTCTATTGGTTTATTATTCATTACTTATTATACGAACTTTTACAGAACACTATTATGCTAGAGATTGTTACAGTTATAATTGTCAGATTTATAACTAGACACTGTTCATTCGGGGAGTTGAAAAATAATAAAAATCAATATATTTTACAATGATATTACATACGAGTATTTCAATGATACATACTTCACAAATACAAAATAATTAAGATGGTATAATTAAGAGTAGATATTCCCCCAATTTTTTATTCCGGTTGAAATTACTGTATGTTTCCAAATAGTTTTAGACTATATTTTTGATGGATAACTACAAAAAACGTATGTATAACACAAATGTTTTGAGTCATTAAACGCAAATAAAGCGCTGATGGTACTGCATCAATAATGGAAAGCTATATACAGCGTTATAACGATACAATGAATATTCACAATTTTCGAATAGCCACGACTTTTTATTTGATTTTCAGCTAAAAATGAAATTTTCCCATAAATTATTATCAACACTGGGAAATTAAATGACGATTGTTTGATATGAGTTGATAGCGATTAATCCTAACTCTTCGATATTCATATTGGTGGCAAGAAACGTTATTCCTATAACCAAAGCACGTTTCAAAGGGTTTTCCACAACAGACCTATTTCCAAAATGTTTGAAAAATTAAAAACAACCGTTTATCATTGAAGTATTCCTACTTAAATGGACTTTATTCACCAATAATATATTAGTATGCATACGCAAATATTTTGATCAATTAATATTAAATGATAGTTGAGTATACTATAATAATATTTATCAACCCTTTTACAACAATTCTGAAAACGAAAACGCTTATACAATAATAAAAGTTAAATTTGGTTAGATTAATACTATGTCCTATAACAGAATAGGAAAATTTTTTATAATATTGTTTTTATATTTATATTACAATTATTTCAATTTCCTATTAAAAAATATTATATATCTCCACTCACATAATTAATTTTAGAAAGATGTGTTAAAATACATTTTTAAATATATATGTTTTAAATTAATACAATACTTGAAAATATATATTTATTTATTAAATTGAAGTAATTAAAAAAAAATCAATTTAATTGATTCAATAAAAAATATTTAACATGTAAATTAATTCTTATTATTAACATAAATATTTAAGAAAACGAACAATATCATAGTTAACTGGAAAAATAATTTAAAATTGAATATTTTTACTATTCAAATAATATCCATTAAACATTATTTTAACGTTTAATATGATGTCAACTTTTGCTGTAATGAAAATGGAAATTTAATCTAATACTATGTTATTATCATATACATTTATATTGTGAAACTAACATGAATATTATGTTAAGCAAAAGTGCTTTTACGTACAATTTTTTATACTTATGACAGGTACAACGTACAGCATTCATTATCGTATATCACGGAACCTTTAATTTTTGAATAACACGTTTAACCTAACTTTGAAATATAAAATTTTAATAAAAAAATAATAACAAAGTTGGATGTAACACATATATAGATATAAATATTTTTAAGAGTGTAAGTAAAAAAAAAACAAGATACTGAGTCGTGTGTGGAATAACGAGTATAACGGTTGATTAATATTGTTGAAATATTCTTAATTTATAATCAATTGATCAGCGGCAATAATTTATTAATAACGATTATAAACAAAAGAAATTAGGTAGATCAGCCTTTATAGCAAAATATAGTTTTTATTAATCTATTACTAAATTACAATAAGTTAAACAGATATCATCAAAAACAAAATAAAAAACATAAATAAGTATAACCTTTTACTTAGATTTAAATAATTAAATTACCGATAAATTTATTAATATAATATTTTTGTAATTTAAATACAAATATTTAACTTTTATTTTAATAATTTTTAAAAATATCCAGCATGGAAAATAAAATTTATAATATAATAAAATAATATCAGTTATTATAGCTATTTTGTTACAATATTTACTTTTCTGTCACTGTACTTGAGCACACCTGGGCGTTTACACCAATAAATAAATAAATAAATCAGTTCCATAATTATAAAATATAAAAATAATATTAAACATTTTTTTTCTTTGATATCAATAGAATTTAAAAGAATTAACGTTAAGTATAATAATTTACAATAAGACTTTTATTAATCTCCAATTACAGAAATATTTATTTTATTGAATTTCACCAAATTTTACTTATTTTGATATATTTATTGAAAATTAAATTTATAATTATGGAATTAATATTGACGTAAATCTAGTGCATTAAGTAAGTATATTCCATCTTTAATGCACCAACCAATAAACATTTCCTATCAAAAATGAAAATAAAAAAACATTCATAATTGTTTATAATTGGAGCGATTTTTCGGGAAAAAAATATATATAATAAATAAAAAACACATTATTTCATTTTAAGTCTTATTCTAAATCTAAATATTGAAACTATATACATTTTTATGTTTATTTATATAAGTATACATTATTTATAATTCATTCAAATTGTACCCATGAATTATCACTATAATAGTGACAAACTGTAATTTACTTTGTCTACTCACTTGAAATTAGTAAATCATCATGAGTTATAGCGTATCGTGTCAAACCGGAAAATCTACAGTCTACATGGTAGAAATTCTTCTTTTTCTTATTTTTATTCTAATTACTGAAAGATATCATTTACAGTCATGTAAACTAAAAATATATGCTTATTTGTATTCATTACTGTCAAATTTAATAACCACTAAAATCTTCAAGTTTCAAATGTTTATAAAATTTATATGAGTAAAAATAAATATATTTTCAATCACAATAGCTTATTTAGTACCTATGGCATTTATCGGTTCAATAATTTCAGCAATAATAAAATATAAGTGTTAATTGATTGTATTCAGACGGAAATTGTCCTTTGAAGATGATTAACTGCGTTATTATCGATAGCAACGTACAGATTTGATTTATATTATTTTATATTATTTGGGTAACCACGCGGAGTTGGTTGTAACAAACGGTTCAAATTCAAAGGTCGATGTACGTAATAAATGGCTGAACGCCAAATCGCTACCATGTAAATTCAGGCGATTAATGTAGTGACCCGCGCTATTATTATAATAGTCGTATAAAATATCATACTCAATTGATTCAAAGTATTGTAAACCAATAAAATATAGTTCTGTGAAAAATAATATTTATAATCTTCACGTAAGAACAAGAGTTATATATTTTTTTAATATTTTCCCTAAGCAAATTTATGTTGTAGCTAATAATAGGTGTATTTAATAGGAAACGAGATGCAACAACTTTGTGTGCCGACATAAATGTAAATATTTTATTAACCACAAAGAATATTTTACTCGAAGAAACAACTTAATACAAGTTTTAAGGATCGCTCCTGACTATGTATTAATTTTATCATATTTTTTTTTTTTATTGAAAACTTAAACTGTGATACAAACCGTATAAAACTCGACAGCCGGCGTATTGCATAGGCAATATAGGTACATGTGTGTATAGGTATATATTTTGCTGTTAACGATTCGTTACAGTGTTTGGAACATTTTAGTATAAGACTTACCGGAAAAATATTTTAACTCAACAAATTGTTGAGATAATATCAAATTTCTGACTGGTATTCAATGTAAAAAAAAGAACCGGATGGGCCTCGCTCAGCTGTACAGTTGGGGGAGGAGTGCACCTCGTTTATAGGATAGGTCATTATTACAATGGATTTGTTAAATTTGAATGCAATGATAGATATCATTCTATACGAATAACGATTCTGAACGGAGTTAATATGCTTGTCTAGGATAAAACACATTGTTATTTATAAATATTGTAAAAAGTATATTTTAGTTTGAAACGATAAATATATTTTTCAATTAAGATGGGTTGGCAGTTGCATACAGCGACATAGTTTGTCAGCCTAGAATATAATACATTATATTATATTTTACATGTAATTTTATGTCAATATTCGTTGTTCAAACGCATATAAAAAAAAATTGTCCCTATGGATTTTAATAATTTTTGAATGACAATAAGAACTACTTCTGTGAAATCTTCTATTAAATTTTCAAGTATTTTGTACCGATTATAAAAAAAAAATGTAAAAAAATCGAATATTTTAAATGCCTATAAGTGGCTTAAAAACCAATATAATATTTTGAAAAAAATATGACATAAAGAAAATGCCAATTTCAATAGCTGGTAAAAATTTCAAAAATCTGCGACTTATACTTTTTGAATTATAACAAATATTTAAAATCGTTTGAGAATAAATCGTTATTTTATGCGATTTAGTAAATATTTAAATTTCAAACAATCATAAAATTTTTTCTCTAAATCCGGTAAAAATCTTTTTAAAGATTTTTGAAGAGTAGCTTATAGATAACCTAGTGTTAAAATTTTGAACCTTAAGTATGAACAGAAAAAATTTTATGAATTTTTATCAATAAAATAACTTGCAAATTATCGTGATTTTTAAACATTTTATACAAATTTGAGCATTAAGGGCTTATAAAAAAAATTTGAGTTAACCGATCACCGATATTTTTTAGTTGCGATAAGTTTAACTTATTATAAACCTTGTATTAAATTTTCAAGAGTTTTCGGTCTGCCAATTAAATTTTATAGATGTTTAAAAACAAAAATTTTACAAAAATCGTAAATTTAAATTGTCTATAAATAAGTCAAAATATGTCAAAATACTTTGAAAACATAACCATGTATAGAGAACGTCAATTCTCTAACGTCAATTCTCCAAAAAGATTTGGTGATTATTTCAAGTTGTTGCGATTTTTGGTTTTTGAGTTAGAGCATTTAAAAAAGATGTAATTTGTTAAAACGTTATATATATATTATATATTTAAACGTTATATATTATATAATATATAACAACATTACGGCGATTAACGCACTTTCAATAAATGAATAATAAAAATGACAATACTATTGGCAATTTGTGCCCACACATTAAAAAATCAAAAATTAAATGTTACACCTGTATTCGATGGTGGTTCACACGAGAAGAAAGAAATCACACACGAAAATTACAATTATACAATTAGATACACAGTTACATAACACACGATAACAATTCACAAACAATTATTAAAATAAACTTAGATAACATGTGCGTGTTTGTGTGTGGGCGTACTGATCGGTCGCGTAACTCAATCGGTGTTGGTGTCAACAATATCTATAATTAAAATAAATAACTTTTTTCAATTGAAAATTATTTTTGTTTGAACATTTTAATCACATTATAATAACTGAAAACTAAATTTCATAACATGAATGTCAATGAATATAATCTCTTGGCTAAGGCTAAGTATATCACAGTTATCTTGCTGATTTCATTTTTATCATGTTTTTAACGCATTTAAAAGAATAAATTTTTGGTAAACGAAATACACAGTTTTGTTCACTGTTCTTGATTTAATGAATTATAAAAATGAATTATAATGAATTGAACATGAAAATGATGATTATTTTGAATAATAATTAAGTATTACAAAATCATTAATCAAGTCATTAATGATTATAATGTGTTTATTTCTTAGCGAAATAGAAATGTATAATGAAAATACATGTTATCTTTAAAAGAGATTTTATATCTTCTATAGTCTTAACTAAGTCTTACCAATTATGGAATAACCAAAAATTAGTTATAATTACATTAAATTAAATTAAAATAAATATGGGATTTATCTCTCTAGAATCAAAAATTAAGTTTTGGTTATTATGGATTAAAATTGAATCAAAATAATTTATGATTATAAGCCTATATAATAAGATACATTTGTTATATAAAAAAAAAGATTTTTTTTTTTAATTTAAAACAAGTTTATTAATTTCAAATTTCTTACAATAAAAAAATCATTGTTCAAAATTATTGTGAAAATTATATTATTCTTGAAATACAATTTAATATTCATTCTCATATATTTTCTCCTATTTTAATTTATGATATTAAAAATTAATTTAAGTGGATTATTTTTATTTTATTTTTTTAAATTTTTTTTTATTTTGTTCATTGCACCTATTTATTTATTTGTTCAATTAATTATTATATTAATTCTCTTATTAAAATTGTATTGTTTAGTATATTTATTAATTACTTTTCATGTAGGTTTCAATAATAATATAGTATTATCAATCACTATTTTATTATATCTATTGAATTTTAAAATATACTGTATACTAAGTAAATTTTTAAAATTCATTAATTCTAAACATTACTTTTTTTTTAATTATTAGTTTTATTTGTGTATCTTTCTAACTATAATTTCAATTAAAAATTATATCGTTAATATTGTATTTTTCAAAGATCTAAGTTTAGGAATAATACATTATTAAACTAAATATAATTTCTTATAAAAACATTGATATCATTTTTAGATTGCAATAAATGAAATATAACAATAGCCTTAAGATATTTTAAATTATAACACTTGAATGTATTAATTTAAATTTTGAAATAAGAGTTAAGTTACCCATACTGATATGTATAACACTAAAACAACTAAAAAATAATTATTTTTTATATTTTTATATATATTATTGGTAAATTGTAGTCATATAAATAAAATAAAAATTACTTACTGATTTATTAAAAGTTTTTATCGCTGGCTTCAAATTTCACTGTTACTTACTTATTTATAATTATAAAGCTGATTTTTATGCATTTCTTTGAAGAACTATAAGTTTAAGATGAGAAAATCTCTATACAACAATGACTGGAAACGATTTTATGATACAAGCTGATTACATTACATAATTAATATTGTCTTCTTATTATAAGTCATTTTATTTCCATTTCCAGGGTTATCTTGAACCATAAGAATTATACTATATTTTTGAAATTTGTATTATGATATTAATCATAGTTATTTCTATAATTTTAGTTGACACTTTTTTTTATTTTTTCTCATTAAAAGAGTACTAAATTAATATTCATCGTTAATTTAACTGCATAATTAATTAAACAGAATATATTTGTTTATCTATCTTTACATATAATTCGCATTACATAAATCTTTTTATATAATTTTAAATTATTTGTAAAACAAAGTCTATCGGTCTGTCAGTCATACTTATCAAGTGAGGTTATGTATCACAACATATTAATTATTATTATAAATGTAACAATTAAAAATTACAGTTGATGATCTAGAAAAGTTGATTGGAAAACTCAGTGGAAATAAATAATTGATGTATCGATAATGCAAAATAGAGGGGTAATTAGGAATTGATTTTGGGATGGGGTATAAATTTATATTTTATCGTTTCATAGATCACAATATTCACTATTTACTGTTCACTATATAATTAAAAATTGACGTAGATATGTCATAATAAGTAATAGAAATTAGAAATGCATAAATATATGAAAGTTTTAATTATTCCAGAAAACAGCTTAACTTTCTTTACCACTTTTCTAAATTAGTTTTTTTCTGAATGATATTTTTTTAAACTGTCTTCTTGAACAACTAGATCAGTTACTTAAACGTTTTTTTTTTAAAAAAAATTAAAGAATAGGATCTGTCTGCTTTTTTATTTTTAATTTAATAAAATATTTTATTAGGACTATTAGGTATCGGATATGTAAGAGAATTACAATTTAAAGAAAATAATTGTAATAATTATTTTAATTTTTATTGCTGTTATTAAATAACTGATAATAGACATTAATTGGTATTGATCAAGGTTAATAAAAATGTTCAAAAATTGACCTTATACCACAGAATAAATCATACTTAAAATAGTATTATGTATTTCTATCAATAAAAACATTTAATTTAGCCAATATAATACTCTATGATTTAACTGTTTAAAAATGATTAGTAATTAAGAATAGTCGTAAGCTTTTGTTAGTATGAATTTTTAATTATGATAATGTCCATAAATCCTTATTTCTTAAAATAAAATGAAAATCTTAAAATCATTTAAATTCAAGTGGTTAAGGAATTAATTAATTTATATTTTTTCTTAAGAAAAGGCTCTGGAGGAGTATATCTCCATATCAACCCCACCTCCATAATTATGCCACTGATGC
This sequence comes from Sipha maydis, assembly GCA_034509805.1. Classification (NCBI taxonomy): domain Eukaryota; kingdom Metazoa; phylum Arthropoda; class Insecta; order Hemiptera; family Aphididae; genus Sipha; species Sipha maydis. The sequence goes on along the minus strand of JASXSY010000664.1, from coordinate 134,653 downwards.
AAAATGAAGACTGTAAAACTTTAGTTAGAGAAGTAGTAAAGAAGTTAGGTGTAATAAAAGTAATAATAAATATTATAAACACCATGTAATAAAAAAAAAAAAATTCTTCTTATCATAAAACAGATATAAAAATCATTGCATGACTATTAAACTCAAATGAAAAAATCCTGTCAGTATTGAAAGCAAAGAAAAAGTAATTTTAATACGAACACTCAATGGTAGCTACTAGCGTTTTCCAAAATTGAATAAAATAAGATAAAATCGATGTAATTAAATAATAAAATTTTTAACTTTTTTAAAGTGAATAAGCACGAAAAATAAGTATGACAGAAACTAATGACTTTTCTTAAGTAATATTTTGAAAATTATGTTAAATGATAAAAAATTGGAAAGATTGATATTTTTTGCCAACAAAATGTACAATTTATAATGCAAAAATGTCTTTCATTAAAAAAAAAAAGAAAAAAAGTATATTAATAACGTTTAGTATATTATTTTACATTCAAGGTACTGTTTGTGATAGACTTAACTATTCGAATTTATAGTTATGTTAAAATAATTTTAAAATAAAAAATAAACCGTAAAATATTAAATATCTAAGACACTCAAATGTAAAATTAGGTTTAATAATAATCTCAAATGGCTTTTATTTAACTATTTACTTAAAACATAATTTGAATAAACTTCTTACTATTTCAATCTTTGAATACTACAATCTACTTTAATACACAGTACTCGTATGTTAGTGTTCAAGGATTCTGTATTCATTTTAAGTACTTATTGTTAAAACTAGGGATCCTTAAAAGAATAAACATTTGTATAGTTCACAATTACGGTTAAGGTTGCAACTCAAAACAAAACGAATAGTGTTTTATACGCCTATACATTTATTTATACATACAGACATTTTCAATTTTAATCCAATAAACAATATATTTTAAATTGTGGAATTACATTTTACTATCGCTTTATTACATGAATTTAGTTTACATACACTAAGACAGTATACAAATATTTTCTACAACATTATTGGTTATAATATTACTAATCATACTATTTATTGTTTTCTAACACTTTATTAGTTATTTGTTTTTCATTTTTCAGTCAATCGTTTATTGAACTTAAGTTCATATAATTTCCTCGCAGGATTAATATGAAATAAAATATTTCCATTATAACATTAATTATAGTAATTATTGTAATATTTATAAGTATATTTAATAAATATAATATAAATTTTCAAAAATAAAAGTTAATTGTACGTTATAAAAAAATATATTTTCAAGAACACATAAACTACAATGTACTACCAAATTATTTTATTTAGATATTAGATTATAGGCTATCTCTTCGTCTATACATATTTTAGGTATACATTTATTAACTCAAGATTTAATGTATTATTCAAAGTAAATTACATTTGGTGTTATGCTGAGCTGTGAGATAATGCAAGTATGATAAATTAAAGGAAATACAAAACTAATTATTATTGCTTGATTCTATATATACATAATCTTTATGTAAAAAAAATAAATATATATACAAATAAAAATAATTAATAAATTTATATTTTATATATTAAGTCAACAAATTTATCATAGTTTAAAAATATTAATAATTAATTTTTATCAACTTCTCTATAATTTGTAATTAATTTTTATATTCTCAAATTCAAAATATATATAAAATAATAAAATTCATGTGTTATATTCATTTTTTTTTTCAACCAATTAAATGAAAGTATAATTACTTAAATTGTTTCATAATATATGAATATGAATATACCTTAGAGTTTAAAAAAGCATTTCATAGTCAGCATCCGTATTAAATTTTAGCTAAACTTTTCGTGCTTTGGGTGCATGACAAAATACAGAAAACTCCGAAAAACTACCCAAAATAAATCATGTGGTTGAATTTCCTTTTGGTCCTTTTGCACTAATTACATTCAAAGTAATAGCTGGTAGAGACACACAATTTCCATAGTTCTTAATTACAATGACTGGATACACTATTTTGTCTGCTTAGCACCATAGTTGCAGCTGTGCTCTTCAGATGGTAATCTTAATTAAAACGAATGTAGTAGGGACGCCCGTAGAGGCATTATGATTACACGAATTGTTTCGGAGCTATAAAAAATAACAGTAAAAAGGAGGAGCTCGGAGAACGCAATGATGACAAATTGAGATGAGTTTTGATTTTTTTTGTCTGGTACCTAAAACAAAACTGCCTGTGAAAACATGTCAGGAAACTATAAAATGTTTGGTGTTTAGAGTTAATAGTTAAATTAATTAAAGCGGAATTCATTCAAGTGTCTCAAATACGTCACATATATATATATTATTGAAAATTTCTGCCTCCGACCGTAAAGGGTTATAGCAAATATGTTCGTAATACAAACATATTTAGATGCATTGGCTCCTGTATTGCATTTTAAGATTTGTTGTTCCAGAAGATTAAATTGGTCTTGTGTAAATATTATTTTCTGCAAAAACTTTTTTGGATAGTAAAACTACAACTAAAGTTTCAGTTATAGCATTTCTCTAGATCGTGAACGAGATACGCAATATTGTATATCATCTTCAAATTTTTTACAAAAGTTTGTTCAAAATTCGTTGAAAAATATTAAATTATTTCTAAACATTCGAATACATTTTTTTTTAACATGCATGATAATTCATTTTCATTTTGATAAATATATAATTATATCTGGGGCGTCGAGAATGAATGTAATAATGTGGCAATGTCTTAAGGCACATAGTAGTCGGTACGAAGGAAATCACATGTAGTTTTATTTTACAGATAGGACAATTGCAAATGAGAAAATATTACCAACACCTTCTTACCCAACGTTTTATACAAAAAAACCAACGAACAAACCTTCTAATGACCGTTCTATCATACCGAACATAAAATATCCAATGATTTATAACACCGTGAATAATAAAAATTAAAAATAGTGTCTAATAAAAAAAGTAAGAACATTTTTAGCAAATTAATTAATTTATGATCGTGTCAGGTAATTTAACAACTTTATTAATAAAAAAAAACCGGATGGGCCTCGCTCTGCTGTACACTTGGGGGTGGAGTGCGACTCTTCATAGGATAGGTCATTATAATGGATTTGTTAAATTTGAATTCAATGATAGGTATCATTGTATACGAAAAACGATTCTGAACGGAGATGATATGTTTGTCTAGAATATAATACAATGTAATTTATAAATATTGTAATAAGTATATTTTATTTTGAAACGAAAAATTTAGAAAAATCAAAAATTTAAATTGTCTATAAATAAGTCAAAATAAGTCAAAATACTTTGAAAACTTAACCATGTATAGAAAACGTCAATATAAAGATTTGGTGAAAATTTCAAGTTATTGCAGTATTATACTCGTATTATATTTTACATGTAATTTTATGTCAATATTCGCTGTTCAAACGCTTATAAAAAAAAATTGTGCCTATGGATTTTAATAATTTTTGAATGACAATAAGAACTACTTCTGTGAAATCTTCTATTAAATTTTCAAGTATTTTGTACCGATTATAAAAAAAAATGTAAAAAAATCGAATATTTTAAATGCCTATAAGTGGCTTAAAAATCAATATAATATTTTGAAAAAAATATGACATAAAGGAAATACCAATCTTAACAGCTGGTAGAAATTTCAAAAATCTGCGACTTATACTTTTTGAATTATAACAAATATTTAAAACCGTTTGAGAATAAATCACTATTTTATGCAATTTCGTAATTATTTAAATTTCAAACAGTCATAAAATTTTTTCCTCTAATTCCGGTAGAAATTTTTTTTAAAGATTTTTGAAGAGTAGCTTATAGATAACCTAGTACTAAAATTTTGAACCTTAAGTATGAACAGAAAAAATTTTATGAATTTTAATCTACAAAATAACTTGCAAATTATCGTGATTTTTACATATTTCGTATAAATTGGAACTTTGAGCACTTATAAAAAAAAATTGTGACTTACGATTTTAGATTTTTTTTTTATCAGTTAAGGAACAACTTATAAGAAACCTTGTATTAAATTTTCAAGATTTTCTGGGCAGCCAAAAAAATTTTATCGTTATTTAAAAAAAAAATACTTAAAAAAATTTAAAATTTCAATTGTCTATAAATAGTTTGAGTTATAGCAAAATAAAAAATTTGATTATGTCGAAAACTGGTTTTGCGTAAAAACTCCCATTTTTCCCAAATTTTTTTATGGTTTTTCCCGTCGCATTTAAAAAATATTGGAAATTTTTTACTTTTGACCCCCCAAAGTACCAAATAGATTCACTTTTCTTTCAGAAAAGTTGCTACATAAGGCAATCGAAGCATTTTTACTGCCCCAAATCGTGTCGACAGACACAAAAAAAAAAAAAAAAAAAAACACACATCATTGTAAAATCAATACATTCTTCACTCCGTTCAGAATCTAAAATAACTGAATATTTAATTTTAATTTTTTATTATGCATTTCATCATCAGAACTTATAACTGACATATTTTTACTTATTTTTTTATATATATTATTATTTTTCACACTATTATATTATATTTTATATTATTATTATGACATATTATTTTTAATTATAACATTCATTGCATAAAAATTATTTTTACAGTTACTAAATATTTGTTTAAAATATATGTTATTCCTACGTTTTTTTTTTAATATACTTGTAAATAATTGTTTTTTTCTAAATATATTACCTGTTTTAATTCTTCATTTTCCAAAAGTAATTCTTTGCATAATTCATTATATTTTTTATATTTTTTACAAATATCTGATTGTTCCTAATCGGAGTGAGAAAAAACGACAAGTATGCATAATGATTTTTAAAATAATTCATTTTAATATTATGTGAATTATTTTTATAGAGTTTCATCAACTAAACATACATTATTCTAGATATTTATTCTAAAACTAAACTATTTTAATGATCTTATTTGATTGCAATTATAATATGTAATTATTTTAGCATATTTGAATGAAATATTGATCAATATTGCTATATTTTTGTATTTAATGTTGAAAAATAAAACTTAATAATTGAAAAATTAAATATACTATTACTTTTTACAATTTATTATCAATTTATAATATCAACAGCTATGGTACGCATGGTATTATTATTATATGCATATTATTCAGTCATGTTAAATAACGATAAAATATATGTATTTACTACCTACCTTTTAATAATAAAAAATTTGTTTTTTCTTAGAAAAGAACAATTCGAAAACCGACAATAGCAGTAACATTGATTAGCAAGAAATAAATTTGAATTTCAACCTCTTTGAAAATTATTTAAAAATTAATGACTTAACCTAATTAAAAGTTTTAAACGCCAAAATGTTTTTTAAATACTTAGTTATGGAATATCTTGGATTATTAGAAAAATTGATACGGTACGCGACGGCAACCAGTACACCGTACAGGTACCGTCGCGACCTAGTCTACACTTTGTCAACCACCACCACGGGACACGACAGAGCGACACAGTCAACTCTCCCCACCTTGTCGAAAGACACAGGGCGGGACGGGAAGACAGGTCGGGTTGACGAGTACCGGTCGTCGGATATTGCCGAAAACTATAACAGTCTGTTTTTCCGAGACCACGAATCAAAAAACAACCGCCGATCGTCGTCGCTATTGTGTGCAAAAATATTCTTTTCTGTGGTTTTTAATAATTGTTTAAAATATTATTATTTAATTGTTGATTCTTTATTATTTTGGTGATCGACATCCGGTGCCGTCACTTAAATAAACGAACATCGATCTACACCAAAATCTGTGTAATTTAATTGACGTTTAAACTCGTGTTTGTGTTGTGCGGGCTATCATCGACAACACCACCGTGACAAAAAATTAAATAAAAAATTTAAATTATTTATTTTTGTTGTAAAAAAATAAAATAAAATATAAGATATACAAATTATAGCGCAGGGTTCTACAAATAATTACAAAAAAAAAAAAAAAAAACTTAAAAATATCGAAGAGAAAAAAAGTTATTGCATTAGTCAAGTAGACCTGAGGTACCCTGTATATTTCCGATTTACAATAAAATATCGAGCCAATTATATAAGACCTAAGGTTCAACAAAAGTATAATTGTTCACGAAACAACATGACTTCTAAAAAGTTTAAAACATTAATAAATTAATTACAATTAAATAATAGAAAACTATGATATACATGATTTTTATTTTTTGGAAACAATGAGACAAATTCAAATTAAATATTTACTAATCTAAATTCTTATTTTAAAAGAATTATTTTATATGTTTTTACTTCATATGTATTTTTCTTTATTAATTTCTTAAAATATTTTTATATTGGTTCGATTTTTCTAAATTTAAAAATAAATGACATTTTAGTAAATAGTATATTAATTTATTTTTTATTTTATTAATCTTCTTATATTTATTTTGAAATATAAATTATAAATTATTTTTTGTATTTCAAACTATCATTTTTAAGATACTCTTATATGCATTAAATGTTTAATTTTTATTTTATTCAATTGTAAATCCCTTAAACACATGGTATAATTTAACGTATAATGAATAAATATAGCATAAAACATTCCGAAAGTTAGTTAAGTAGTACAATTCAAGCATATAGTCGGTTGGATTATAAAGTTTTTATTTCAAAGGTTTATTTTTCTATTATAAAATTTAACGATTATGAAACAATAAATAACTTATATATTAAAATAAAATCAGAGTTAATATAGTTACAATCTTAATTCGTTATATTTAATGTTCCTAATATAAGATATTCTATTTTAGAACTTAGTGTAATATTTAGAACCTCTCAAAATATTTTAGTGAGAAATAAGGCTTTGAAAGTGAAATTAAATCATATTTTATCTTTGTTTATTTGCTTTGAAATAATATTATATACAATTAAATTTATTTAAAATTTCACATTTGATAAATAATCAACGTTTCGATAAGATGAAAAATTTTTTATCTAGTTATATATAAATATAATGCAACTCAAATGTATCTAGATAAATAAAAAAAAAAATTAAATTAATATTCATAAAGATTAATATAATCGCTTTTTTACCTTCACAAAAAAAATACAATTTTTAAATAAATACAAACATAACATTAGAGTTATTTTTTATTATTATTTGCTTTTGCCTTATAGCATTATAGCAAATTTATTTAGCTCAAACACAGATTACTCATATATGATTAATTATGGATGAAGTTTTTTAGGATACCTATATTATTATATATTTAAGTAACAATGAATAAAAGACAAGTAAAAATGATTAACTTATCTTTGAGGCTAAATTTTCATAATAGTTATCATTTACCAGTTTGGTCATAATTAAAAACATAAATAGATTAAATATAAATTCAATATTTACTGTGCCACATCCAATTTATGATTATCCATAACTGGTAAGGCAAATGTTACTAATCATTAATATGCCAATAACTTAATGCGTCTATTATTATGATCGAACATTGAGTATGAAATTCTGTGAAAATATCGAAACAAAATTATTTAATAAACTAAGTATAAAAAATTATATTATGAGGCACATAATATTGACTTTACAGTATATATGCTCATGCAAGGAAAATATTTAATTATTCTGAAGGTCTTTTAAATCAACCATCATACTATACAAAATTATAAACGAATGTAGTCTTATGGAAAATGATTTAATTTCCGAATATTTATAAACATTAGAAACATGAATTCAAGTAAAAAAAAAAATGTAATGGGCATTGCGCATAATTAAATTGAATATTGCAGTGTTTATATTATAATAATATACTTTATAATTGTAAATAAAAAAAAATCTAAAAGCGGTAGATAAAAATACGAGTTCAAAAAGCCTTTGTAAAATATTGTTTGAACTAAAAAAGATTAATTTTTCACAACATAAAATTGTTAGTTGGAATCAGATACTGCAATAAGTCATCTAAAATTATATATTAAGAATGTAATGTAATTGTATTGTACACATTAAAATGATCCATTTAAGTATATTCAAAAATTCGTTGATCAAAGTAATTCAAAAAAATTTTATTTTTAATCTTAAATAAAATTATATCAAATATTTGTATAGTAATAACTATTTTATGTTTCCAATTTAATTTTATTTACCAAGTAAAAATGTTTGTCTAAAAGTTCCATTGTGCAAAAATCGGAATTCAAACGAATAAAGTTAATCAATTATGAGTAACAATTTAAAATTTAGATGATCGAAATAAAAATTTATAATGATTGTATAAATAATTGACGAAATGTTGGCTTCGTTTATTTTGTTAATATTATGACTGGTAAATATAATGAACGCCAAAACGCCTTAATGTTGTGGTTAAAATATATTGTGTTTAACGTATTATGGTAGGTATAACTTCATACCATAATATTGCACATGAAAATTTTCCAAACGCAATCGCTCTCCACTTTTATAAGTAAACTATGATCCATACCCACTGATCTCCGTGATTGATACGCTTCGAGTAGTTGATGAGTAACTGTTAATCTTAGACTCAGTTGAGTCAAGTTTTGTTCGAATTATTATTCGTGTCTCATCAAACACGAAACGGGGGACTATCGTAGTTGCCCCACTTGAACTAAATCACGAAACGAAAATGTGATCACTGGTCTCTTTGTGTGTGCAATTAATGAATCGTGAATTCAGCAGTTAATGGTACGGTTACGATAGTAATATTATTTAGAACGGGATTATTGGCGATTATTTATTATGAGCGTTTCAAAAATCAAGTCAGATCACTGCTCAATAAACCGGTCTACTATAAATAAATATCAGCCCTTAATAATTAAACAACATCCGTCAGCCGCCAGTTCGTCTATGATTTGTTTAATTGAATGACATTATTTTAAAGCTCATTGTTAATAAAAAAATATAATATAATATAATATAATATAATTTGACGCTATTTTTAATTGGTAATATTAATATAAAAGAAAAAAAAACCATTATTGTGGTAATAAAATGTAAGAAGTTAAACGCGTTAATGCGGCATTAGTTGATTGCAGCATTCATATTTATTATTATTACATATGTGCCCGTTTCTTTTTTGTAAATACATACATTGTGTCAAACATCTTTTGAAACATTAAAAAATTATTAAACGATAATATAATACCATAATTACGATATTTTTCACAAATAAACGCTTTTAAAATTTCCTTACGCAATACAAAATTATATCTCTAATTTTATATATATGCTTTATAAATCTATATAAAATAAACTATATTTATTTTCACAACTGATTATGCTAGATATAAAGCATTTACGAATTGATTTATCAAATTGGACTTTCTTGCTTTCCAAAATTCATTAATGCATGCACACTTAATTATAATATATATCAATACTTATGACAAACTATAAAAAATCGTACAGTCGCATACTTTGATAAACGTCATTAATATTATAATTAATATAGAGTTAGAATAAGTTTCTTGCGTTTTATTAAAAAATAAATGCCATATTTGGAACCATGACTGAAATTAAATTGTATAGTCCATAATATGTGTATAAATTCATTTCAATAATACAAAATTAGGAGTAACTACATAAAAAATAATTTTGTAAAAAACATTTATTGTACTCTGCAATATAATTTACATATCCATAATAATTGTATAAATGATGTCAACTTTATTAATCAAAGCAAGTTGCTATATAATTACCAGATGACACAACATAGTAAGTAATACATAAATTTGTTATGACTATATTATAGTATATATTTTTATATATTAATATTATATATTTATTATATAATATATATATATATATACTATATTATGTATAAGACTGTTTTTTGTCGTAATTTTTAAATTGAAAAAATAACATTGTATACGAAAAAGTACCAATATCTGGTACAGATTACATAAGTTAGCAATATCTCTTCAAAGTATCTTGTGTGTACTTACCAACAGTGGATATTTTTTTTTTTGAAGTCTGTAATTATTGTATACATTTTTCATTCGCTAACGGAAATGTCAGGGTAAATTTGTTTATTTTTTATAAAGCCAATGGAAAAATAGGGCAGTTCTGTATAAAACAAATTTTATACGTGTGTGGACTTATTTTTACCTTCATCTATTTTTTCTAGTTAAAAGTTATTACAGACCCAAACATAACCACATACATATACATACTTACACAATGTATTATATATGTACATTTCGGTGGCAGAAACTCGCACTGATCGTGTGTGCGAAGCAATTCCAGACTAGTAGAGTTGACAGCGAGTAATGGACGTGTATCTTTCTTTTCTTCTCCCTTCCTTCCCCTCCCCGCTTTATGTAAACTGAAGTGTGTGTGTGTGTGTTACTGTGGTTACCATATAATATAATGTTCAAAACTTGTTCTTGGATATGATCTAGTGCTCTATTTAAACTGAGACTCTCCTCGCTCTGCAGTAAAACCTACTCTCATATAACTTGTCCTCTTCATCGGGTAGTTGTGCGCCAGCCGTAAAGCGACGGGTGTGTGATGAAAATGTCTTGATAAATGGAATACTCTTTTATTCCTTTCATGGACCCTCTATTGCAAAATAATTCATCGTTTTGACATCTCAATCGACTTGCCTACGAAAAATACCACTGTCCCCACGATACGTGTCCGTACAGAATAACGTGACAATAATATGCTTCAAGAGCATGGTGATCGGGGTTGGAGGTTGACGTGTCAAGTTTGAAAACTATGGGTGACACTATCATAAATATAACTAAGTGTACATCTTTAGTGGGCTCATACAATTGCTGTGTTTTAAATTGAGAAAATAATAATAACATAAAAGACGAAACTTTCATGAACAAGATTTTCATGATATCTTAACCTAAACATTTCAAATGAAATATACGTAAAATATGAAAAACGTAATACGTACCGTGTACAACACGTTTTTATATTTTGGTAATATATTTCTTCGTATCAAATTTTAAATTTTAATTAGTAAAAATCTATAAGACTCTTATTTTATATAATATATTTATAAATATATTAGTATGGAAATTGCCAATATACTATTTAAGTTACTTTGTTGCATTTGACTAAATAGGAAATCGAGGGGTGTAAGTTGATGTTTTATTTGTGTTTAACATTTTATGCAATATGTTAAATATAGATTTGATTTAGAATGTAATAGTACATAATCGTTGAAATTAAATATTTCTGCACAATTAAAATTATAATTACGATTAACAAACTCTCCATTCGAACACTTTCCCAACGTGTCTTGTCCGACCAGATGTGCCACACCGATATACGTAATTATGTGACGACAATTCGAAAATACACACAACTCCGTATAATATTTTTTGTTTAATTATTAATTAATTTAATATTATTTATGTATTTTTTTTTTAGAGAATTCTTACCAAATATCTATAATGTAATATTATCAATTTATTATTATATTCATTACTATCATCATAGATCCTGCACTATAATACTCAACCGCTGATGGTTTCGTGAGTCGGCTGTCAGCCATAATTTTGTATTATTCATTAGAAAATTATTATTACTTGTAACTGTGTATGGAATATACTACCATTGTTTATATTATTATTATTTATACATATATACTTCATCACCTCTGTTTGGGTCCGATACATGTAATACATATTTATTTTATGTTATTATTATTTAAATTACGATTAGTTCAACGCATAATTCTTTATATTTTAGTTAACCCTCATGTTCGAATTTTAATTACTAAGGCATGGTTTTTCAATTGCATTTAACATATAGCTAGTATAACATAACTGACAGTTAACATTTTCCTCTAGTTAAACTGTTTATAGAGTCCCACTTCAACTAACCAGAACTTTGAACTGTCAGTTAAGTTAACTAATGCAATTTCTTACGGTTATAAAGATTAACTGTTGGTTAACATAATTTTATCATTTTTTGATAAAGATTCATAGATAATTATTTTTATTTTAATATATTTTTATATATAAAGTATAAATTTTTTATTAATTTTTTTTCTATATATATTAATAATACTCGTAACAATGGATCTTCTACTAAAAAATTTATTATTTGATGATGATGATATTAAACTTTATGAATACAAGAACTATAAACGCAGGCCTTATGTTGTACACTGCAGAGTAGATCATTTATTATGGCACAATTACGATTTTAAAGTGCGTTTCCGTCTGTCTAAATAAACAGTTATAGAAGTCTTAAATTTGATAGTGCATTATATTAGTACTAATACAGATAGGTACGTATTATTCAGTAATTATAGGATGACTGAATACTAGAGAACTTTTAATAATGACATATATATATATATATATATATATATATATATATATATCTTCTTCTTCTTCTTTTGCTTCGCCTCCCTCCCAACTATTTGGGGTCGGCCACCCTTGTCCTACACCTCCACTTTACTTACTATATATATATATACTTATAGAATCTAACTTAAATTATAGTAAAATATTTTATTTTAATAGGAATAATGCTATAACACCAATGAAAAAATTATTAATAACATTGCAATTTTATGCTACTAGGAGTTTTTTAATAAGTGCAGGAGATGTAATTGGTGTTAGTAAATCATCTGCCTCTCTTATAGTAAGAAATGTAAGTCTGGACATACCAAAACTTCGTACTCAATTTGTAAAAATACCAGAAACTTATTTGAACCATTTGAAAAATAATATATATTTTATATTTTTATAATATTACGAATAAGTGAAAATAACTGATAATAATAATAAATTAAACTTATTACAAATTTTGCAGTATGACCACATAACAAAAATATTGTTTTAACAGTTAACCTCTGGTTTATTAACTGAGGCACGATACTTTTATTGATAAACCGCATTATATTTAACTGGAAATTTAATTGACAGTTAAAACTAACTAGTGGTTAATTAACTGACAGTTATTTAGACACTTGAAAAACCGGGCCTAAGAGCGTTTATTAACTCCAGTGATCTTTGATCGAGGGCTAATTGCGTTATACAATACTTAAAATGATTAAAAGCGGCTTATAAACAAGATGTGGTATTTTCAGTGAGTAGTATTTTGTAGACAATAGCTTAATATTTACAAATGGTACTTTTTTTTTTTTTACTCCTGCAAGTATCTGAGAAAAATACATTTTTATTAAAATGAACACATTAATAAAAATGAAAATTAAGGCAATAAAAAGTAGATAAAGAAACTTAAAAGGAAGATATCTAATTTACTTTGTCCAGTAAGATATAACCAAGAATTAAAACTAAAAATGATAAACCCCCTTAAAATAGATTGTTATAAATATATGTTATATTATATATATTATGTTATAATATATGTTTTTTACTAACAATAATACATGAATACATTTGTACCCGTAACCAAATACACTCGAAAAATGTAATTAATTGTAAAATAATTTAATAATACATATATATATATATATATATACATCAAGTATGATATAAAACTAGAAAGAGACTTAAAATTTTTTATAAAAATAAATAATTGTAATATAATAATTGAAAAAAATATATTATGACATAAAAACGATAATAAACGAGCTTTTATAAGAAAAAAAAACTTTTTACTTGGCAAAAGTCTTACTTTTGCTACTTATGTAAGAAGTATCGCTATTTCAAATATCAGTAAATAGTTTTTATTTGTATTGTCTTAAATTTTATTAGAGTTAAGTCATCTTTAAAATGTGTTTCAAAATCACAGAATGAACTAATTTTTATTTTATAAATTAAGCACTTTGAGAATGAATCAGATTCTAAAAGTGTGAGATTTAGTAGAATAAATAAATCTATGTATATAAAAATCGATGTACATTTTGAATAAATTTTATAGCTCAAGATCCACCAAACCGATTTCGAAAAAATTTTAGGGCATATTAAGATTGATATGTAGATGGTTTCTGTGAAGTTTAAAAAGGGGATTTGACCAACCCCAGGAGGTGCTCAAACAGGAATTTTGAGATTTACGATACAAATTATTGTTTGTAAAAGGTTGCTATGGGGGTTATAAAATCTGAGAATAATATTTATTTATTAGTGGTTGCCATTGGTAATATATAAAATTATTATAATAATTATTTGGAAAAGCGATCCAAAGATTTCCAAGATGTCTGGTGTATAAAAAAATGAGGATAAGAGAGTTTTAACAAATGATGAGGATGTGAAAAAAAGATGGAAAGAATATTTTGAGAAATTACTGAACGAGGAATATCCAAAACAAGCTTTAGAGAGTATGTCATGGAATGAAGGAATGATTGGTCTAGTGGGCGAGGAGGAAGTGAGAGATTCGGTGAAGGCGATGAAAAAAGAAAAAAAGCGGTAGGACCAGATGGAAGTACCTGTAGAGGTGTGGAAAATTTTAGGAGATATAAGCATTGGGTGGTTGAAAAATCTTTTTAATAAGGTACTGATAGAGGGAAAAATGCCAGAAGATTGGAGAAAGAGTTTGATTGTACCAATATTTAAAGGGAAACGAGACATACAAGAATGTGGGAACTATAGAGGAATAAAGCTCATGAGTCATAGTATGAAGATCTGGGAAAAGAGAGAAGAGGATAAGAAGTGAGACGTCGATATCAGAAAACCAGTTTGGTTTTATGCCAGGAAAATCGACAATGGAGCCATTATTTTGTGTTAGGAAATTAGTAGAGAAGTACAGAGAAAAGAATAAAAAACTATACATGGTGTTTATAGATTTAGAAAAGACGTATGACAGGGTTCCAAGGGAAGTTTTAAGGTGAGCATTAATGAGAAAAAATGTCCCAAAAATGTATGTTAATTTGATCCAGGATATGTATGAAGGGTCGAGTACTAGTGTCAAGAGTCGGTGTGGTGTATCAGAAGGTTTCAGTATAGGAGTAGGTGTGCACCAGGGGTCAGCTCTAAGCCCCTAGCTGTTCTCAGTAGTAATCGATGAGGTTTCAAAGGAGATACAGGGTGAGATACCATGGTGTATGATGTTTGCGGACGATATAGTTCTGATAGGAGAAAACCTAGAAGTTGTCAATAATAGGGTAAATGAGTAGAGGATAGCCCTCGAAGAAAAGGGATTGAGAATTAGTAGAAATAAAACTGAGTATATTGAGTATGATTTTGGACAAAGAGACCAGGAAGTTGAAGGAATGAGGAGACAACTGACAATAGATGGTGATGTGATAGGTGAAGTTGAGAGCTTTAAATATTTAGGATCTTTTGTTCAAAAGGACGGGGGCTTTGACATTGATGTAAAACATAGGATTAAGTGTGGGTGGATGAAATGGAGAGAAGCATCGGGCGTGTTATGCGATAAGAGAATTCCAATTAGGCTGAAAGGTAAATTTTATAAAAATGTAGTGAGACCAACTATGCTGTATGGTTCAGAGTGTTGGGCGGTTAACAGGAGAATTGAACAAAGTATGAGTGTCGCGGAAATGAGAATGCTTAGATGGTTGAGTGGAGTGACAAGAGAAGATAGAATAAGGAATGAATACGTGAGAGGTAGTGTTGGTGAGATGGTTTGGGCATGTGATGAGGCAAGAGGAAACAAATGCAGTAAGAGTGGTTATGAAGATAGACGTTGAAGGGAAAAGAGGAAGAGGAAGAGGAAGACCAAAAAAGAGATGGTTGGAGACTTTGGAGAATGACATGAGGGCTGTCGGTGGGTGCAGAGGAGATGTGATTGACCGAGTAAAGTGGAGGTGTAGGACAAGGGTGGCCGACCCCAAATAGTTGGGAGGAAGGCGAAGAAGAATAATAATTATTTGGTGTTTTGTTATTTGTTAATTGGCTCTCATGATTACTTGGCTCCCATGATCTTGGCTCCCATGATCTTGGCTCCCATGGCTCAGTTGCACTTACTGCAGTGAGTTACATCAAAAAGGAGTTGAACAATCATAATTTTTTTGTAAATTTTTCGGGCCACGAAGTGCACAGGATTTAGCTATATTATATATAAATGAATGTTTGTGTGCAGATCTTTAGAAGAAGATAGGCTAATTTAAAAAGGGTTCAATTTAGTTTTTTTATTCATCGGATTTTAGTACGTTAAGGCTAGGTTAGGATTATGTATAAATTAATTATATTAATCCACCGTATTATGTCAAACTTTGTATAACTTTGATAGTTTATTAGAGTTATATCATACACTTACATACAAACAGCACTAAGTCTGCGATCAACCGCAGGTAGATTGCCTACCTGATAATATACTGCTGCGAATCAGAATTTTTATTCCGGGCAACAGAAAACTTAAGATAAATCTAGAACATCATCCACCGAATATTAAATAACAAAGTTTGAGTCATATAGAGTTAGTATATTTAACGAGCAACGAAGGGCACGGGATCAGCTAGTTTCCTATAATGTAGGTTGGACATTTAATGTTTTGTCGTTCGCAAGAAAAGAAATCTAAAAATTAAAAAAAAAAGAACCGGATGGGCTTCGCTCTGCTGTACAATAGGGGGTGGAGTGCACCTCGTTTATAGGATAGGTCATTATTACAATGGATTTGTTAAATTTGAATGCATTGTATACGAATAACGATTCTGAACGGAGTTAATATGTTTGTCTAGGATATTTGATATTGTTATTTATAAATATTGTAAAAAGTATATTTTATTTTGAAACGATAAATATATTTTTCAATTAGGATGGGTTGGCAGTTGCATACAGCGACATAGTTTGTCAGTCTAGAATATTATATATTATATTATATTTTACATGTAATTTTATGTCAATATTCGCTGTTCAAACGCTTATCGAAAAAAATTTTGCCAATGGATTTTAATAATTTTTGAATGACAATAAGAACTACTTCTGTGGAATCTTCTATAAAATTTTATCACTGAGAAATAAAATGTTAAAAAATCGAATATTTTAAATGCCTATAAGTGGCTTAAAAACCAATATAATATTTTGAAAAAAATATGACATAAAGAAAATGCCAATTTCAATAGCTGGTAAAAATTTCAAAAATCTGCGACTTATACTTTTTGAATTATAACAAATATTTAAAATCGTTTGAGAATAAATCGTTATTTTATGTGATTTCGTAAATATTTAAATTTCAATCAATCATAAAATTTTTTCTCTAAATCCGGTAAAAATCTTTTTAAAGATTTTTGAAGAGTAGCTTATAGATAACCTAGTGTTAAAATTTTGAACCTTAAGTATGAACAGAAAAAATTTTATGAATTTTTATCAACAAAATAACTTGCAAATTATCGTGATTTTTAAACATTTTATACAAATTTGAGCATTAAGGGCTTATAAAAAAAATTTGAGTTAACCGATCACCGATATTTTTTAGTTGCGATAAGTTTAACTTATTATAAACCTTGTATTAAATTTTCAAGAGTTTTCGGTCTGCCAATTAAATTTTATAGATGTTTAAAAACAAAAATTTTACAAAAATCGTAAATTTAAATTGTCTATAAATAAGTCAAAATATGTCAAAATACTTTGAAAACATAACCATGTATAGAGAACGTCAATTCTCTAACGTCAATTCTCCAAAAAGATTTGGTGATTATTTCAAGTTGTTGCGATTTTTGGTTTTTGAGTTAGAGCATTTAAAAAAGA
Source organism: Sipha maydis (assembly GCA_034509805.1). Taxonomy (NCBI): domain Eukaryota; kingdom Metazoa; phylum Arthropoda; class Insecta; order Hemiptera; family Aphididae; genus Sipha; species Sipha maydis. The sequence continues at coordinate 117,065 of JASXSY010000664.1, read as the reverse complement.
TGTAATTTGTTAAAAATTTTTTTAAAATTTTTGAAGAGTAACTTATAGATATTCTAGTATTAAAATTTTGAATCTTAAGAATGAACAGAAAAAATTTTATTAATTCTTATCTACAAAATAACTTGCAAATGTTCTTGATTTTTACACATTCTATACAAATTTGAGCTTAAAGGGCTTATAAAAAAATTTGAGTAAACCGATCACCGATATTTATTAGTTACGATAAGTTTAACTTATTATAAACCTTGTATTAAATTTTCAAGAGTTTTCGGTCTGCCAATTAAATTTTATAGATGTTTAGAAACAAAAATTTAAATGTATATCGGAGCTTATAAATTCACTGACTTTATTTAAATCATTTGAAAACATAAAAAGTCATTAACTAAATAATTAATATGGAATGGAAATTATTGAAATATCTGAAATCATGAAAATTTCAATTTATTAGGCTTATAAATCATTTTTATTATTTTTTAGAAGTTTTTTCTATCACCATAAATAATTATATGAAAATCCTGTATTCAAGTTTTAAGCTTCAAATATAAAATTTAAAAAATATATGTTTTGTTGACTCTAACAGTGTAACAGATTTTCGTAGTTTTATCGTTGTATCAAAATATAATGTATAAACGATTGTTTTTTTTTTTTAGATTCTGAACGGAGGGATGGAATCTATTGGTTTTACAATGATGTGTGCTTTTTTTTTTATTTTTTTAATTTTTTTATTTTTGTATCTGACGACACCTTTTTTGGCAGTAAAAATGCTTCGATTTACTTATGTAGCAACTTTTCTGAAGGGAAAGTGAATGTAGATGGTACTTTGGCTAGTCTAAAATCCAACTTTTCAATACTTTTTAAAAAAATCGAAAAAAACGATAAAAAAATTACAAAACAACGGGAAATTTTACGCAAAATCACGTTTTTACAAATAAAAACTCAAAAACCAAAAACCGCAACAACTTGAAATTTTCACCAAATCTTGATATTGACGTTTTGTATACATGGTTAAGTTTTCAAAGTATTTTGACATATTTTGACTTATTTATAGACAATTTAAATTTTCGATTTTTGTAAAATTTTTGTTTTTAAACATCTATAAAATTTAATTGGCAGACCGAAAACTATTGAAAATGTAATACAAGGTTTATATAAGTTAAACTTATCGTAACCAAAAAATATTGGTGATGGGTTTACTCAAATTTTTTTTTATAAGCCCTTAAAGCTCAAATTTGTATAAAATGTGTAAAAATCACAATAATTTGCAAGTTATTTTGTAGATTAAAATTCATAAAATTTTTTCTGTTCATACTTAAGGTTCAAAATTTTTACACTAGGTTATCTCTAAGTTACTTTTCAAAAATTTTAAAAAAATTTCTACCGGACTTAGAGAAAAAATTGTATGACTGTTTGAAATTTAAATATTTACGAAATTGCATAAAATGGCGATTTATTCTCAAACGATTTTAAATATTTGTTATAATTCAAAAAGTATAAGTCGCAGATTTTTGAAATTTCTACCAGCTGTTAAGATTGGCATTTTCTTTATGTCATATTTTTTCCAAAATATTATATAGATTTTTAAGTCACTTATAGGCATTTAAAATATTCGATTTTTTTACATTTTATTTTTATAATCGGTGATAAAAAAAATTTGGCTTCTACAAAATACTTGAAAATTTAATAGAAGATTCCACAGAAGTAGTTCTTATTGTCATTCAAAAATTATTAAAATTCATAGGCACAATTTTTTTTTATAAGCGTTTGAACTGCGAATATTGACATAAAATTAAATGTAAAATATAATATAATGTATAATATTCTAGACTGACAAAGATATCGGTTTTTTTTTTTTAATGCTCTAACTCAAAAACCAAAAACCGCAACAACTTGAAATTTTCACCAAATCTTGATATTGACGTTTTGTATACATGGTTAAGTTTTCAAAGTATTTTGACATATTTTGACTTATTTATAGACAATTTAAATTTTCGATTTTTGTAAAATTTTTGTTTTTAAACATCTATAAAATTTAATTGGCAGACCGAAAACTATTGAAAATGTAATACAAGGTTTATATAAGTTAAACTTATCGTAACCAAAAAATATTGGTGATGGGTTTACTCAAATTTTTTTTTATAAGCCCTTAAAGCTCAAATTTGTATAAAATGTGTAAAAATCACAATAATTTGCAAGTTATTTTGTAGATTAAAATTCATAAAATTTTTTCTGTTCATACTTAAGGTTCAAAATTTTTACACTAGGTTATCTCTAAGTTACTTTTCAAAAATTTTAAAAAAATTTCTACCGGACTTAGAGAAAAAATTGTATGACTGTTTGAAATTTAAATATTTACGAAATTGCATAAAATGGCGATTTATTCTCAAACGATTTTAAATATTTGTTATAATTCAAAAAGTATAAGTCGCAGATTTTTGAAATTTCTACCAGCTGTTAAGATTGGCATTTTCTTTATGTCATATTTTTTCCAAAATATTATATAGATTTTTAAGTCACTTATAGGCATTTAAAATATTCGATTTTTTTACATTTTATTTTTATAATCGGTGATAAAAAAAATTTGGCTTCTACAAAATACTTGAAAATTTAATAGAAGATTCCACAGAAGTAGTTCTTATTGTCATTCAAAAATTATTAAAATTCATAGGCACAATTTTTTTTTATAAGCGTTTGAACTGCGAATATTGACATAAAATTAAATGTAAAATATAATATAATGTATAATATTCTAGACTGACAAAGATATCGGTTTTTTTTTTTTAATGCTCTAACTCAAAAACGAAAAACCGCAATAACTTGAAATTTTCACCAAATCTTTATATTGACGTTTTCTATACATGGTTAAGTTTTTAAAGTATTTTGACTTATTTTGACTTATTTATAGACAATTTAAATTTTTGATTTTTCTAAATTTTTCGTTTCAAAATAAAATATACTTATTACAATATTTATAAATTACATTGTATTATATTCTAGACAAACATATCATCTCCGTTCAGAATCGTTTTTCGTATACAATGATACCTATCATTGAATTCAAATTTAACAAATCCATTATAATGACCTATCCTATGAAGAGTCGCACTTCACCCCCAAGTGTACAGCAGAGCGAGGCGTATCCGGTTCTTTTTTTTTATGGGGCTCAATTTATTTTCTTTTACTGATGATAATTATGAATGAAAAATGTTGCATAACTTTTTCAAGACTTCGTGATCCAAAATTATTTTATTGACATTATCTAAAAAAAATTAAGAAAAATAAACATTCAAATTTACTATAAATAGCTCGTATAAAATAATTTGAAAATTATACCATCTATATAGCATACGGTGGTAAAAAAATTTAGTGAAAATGTAATGTATCTTTGAGTTACAGTAAAAATAATATATTTTCGATATTTTTGAATACTTGTATGTCACACATTTAGTTGTATTTGCATAACTTTTCATGCATTTTTCGCGATAACCAAGAAATCTGTTTAGAAATTCATTAAATGGCTTATTTCAAAGCATTAAATAATATTTTCTATTCAAAATATTTTATTATTGATGCAATATTTTTAGTTAAAGTCGTGAGTACAATCACACAAAAAATAAATAAAAATTAACATCATGATAAAACCAATTCAGTCAGAATCTAAAAATCTGAACATTTCATGACTACTGATATTTATTTCCTTTTATCTTAATGTTTGCTTCAAACTTTTGCTAAACGTTTGTTTAAATATTTTTAAATAATACTATAATTACCCAATATAATGTGTCAAAAATTTAAATTTAAATAAAGAATATAAAATATCATCACTAATATTCTTTAAATTTAATATTGATGTGAAATGTACACCTCAGCATTATATAAGTAATAAGAAAAATTTTTCTAAATACTATAAAAAAAAAATTATTTTTTTTATATGTTTAAATTAATTAAATACATTTTGAAAATTGATTCTTATGTAATTTCAAATAAAAATATATTTTTAATTTTAACTTAGATTTTTATTAAGCAACAACTCTTCTGAAAAACGTACTATTATATAAAGTAGATGCACTATAAAAAAGTTTTTATTCTTTAAAAAGTATATTTATTCGTTTTACAATTCTAACTACCGATAACATATTTAATTACACTATAACGCTATATATATTTTGGTTCGATTTAAAATTCAAAATCGTAACGTGATCCCTTTGTCTCCAATGGATTCACACACGAATATATATATATATATATATATATATATATATATATATATATTTATATATATATATATATATATATATATATATATATATATTATATATATATATAAATAAACATATCTAACTTAACAACTTCCACCGACGTATTTAAATTCCGTCGAACCATTTTACATACGAAAATCAGACGCAACCAAAAACCCATATGCCATAAAATCTTGATCTACCGATCCGGTATAAAAATGCACGTGTGGGCTTCTTTCCAGAAAAAATAGGGTAAGACTGAGAGGGAAGAATGAAAAAAAAACCTGGCTAGTATTCGAGCTCGTTCGACCGGCATTATTAGGATTAGCTGTAAAACCCAATCGACTGTAAACCATATATATTTTATATGTATTATGAACTAACCCTTGCGGCTTTATTCGTCCACCAATGTTTCTCTCATCTTCTTTATACATTTCAAAAGAATTCGATATTAAAACTGCCAGAAAATCAACTCGACCATATGACAGATGAACATATTTCTTCTTCCGAAGTTTAGCTTTTTGTAATATTTAAGTTGTCGCACTCTGGATTGGAACGAAACAGAACCGTCCGATCGGAGCGAAACGAAAAAAATTAATAAACATAATTTTAAACGAGATCTCATATACTGTATTAGATCGGATCAAAATGGAACCAAATTGTTTGTCGATAATATTTTAACAAATTTCAAAACGTTTCGAACGTATCGTGCGCATACAGTGGTGGTCAAATAAACTTGAAGGGGAGACTTTTGGATTTTATAACATTAAAATAAAATATAATTTACGATATGTATATATATTTATGCAAAATATAAATTTTCTCAATTATGACAACTACAAACTTTATTTATAAAGAATCAATTACAATAAAATTATGAAATTATTAAATCTACTTTTTTTATTTATTTATTTTTTATTTGTTCGTTCATTCATTACTTCGCTTGCCGTTAAATTTATAGTGTCCCGATAGATAAATTAAAACAAGGGTTTATACATTGTACAATATACTCATATATAAGTTTTTATAACTATTGGGGAAAATGTCATGAGGGGGGATATGTGTTATAAATCATAGTTTCCAAATTTACATACGAGTAAATAATAAAAATATAATAATTACAATACAAAACTTAAATTCATGTAAATACCCGTATCTTACTTAGTGTTTAATATTTTATATTGTCTTTAGTTAGAATCAATAAGCAATTGATTATTTCTGAAGATTGTAACTATAAAAAAACATTTATTCATAAATTATATTATTAAGTATCAAATTTTACTGAACTATTAATAATAAATGCTAGATGTTTTTTTTTATAAGAATATAAATATAGAATTAAATTTAACTATCTAATATTTCAAAGTTATTACATCAATATGACTTTGAATAATGTGATAATGCTTATAGTTTTCTATCTGAAAATCGCTTCAAACCAATCATTGAGTTATGCTTTTTTCCTATTTCTCCATTATTTACTGTTGCACAAACGATCAAATAAGTATATTAAAACAATATTACTGGCTTAATACTCGTATATTTCTCAAGAAAATATATTTTATGTTACCATATTTATTTCAAAACGATGTAGGAATAGTATATTAAAACAACCTACAACATTTTTTATTGCCTAATAATTAAAAAATAATATTTGACAGAAATATCAATAGGGTATAAATTACATAAAAAAACTAACAAAAATCATTATTGAAAATATTTTTTAAACAGTTTTAAATTTAAATTTTATTTCTTCAGCAATTTTATGATGCTATATATTGATAGATTCACTAATGTGAATTAAAACTCATGCAAATTACAATTATTTTTCTTTATGTTAATTTTAAATACTGTAATTTAACAGACACCAATTTAGTAATATAAACATCCATTTTGTACTTAAAACATAAATACTCACATACCTAGTAGTATGCCTAGTAATATATAGAATTATAATACACTTTTCATTTGACATGAAATAACCACGTAAGCAATATAAGAAAAAAAATAATTGTACAGGATATACCAAACTTTGGGCCAAACTAACGTCGTCAAAGCTCCACCCCATGTTTTCTGGCCGTCTGGTGGTATAATAATAAATCAAAACTTCTCCTCGGTGAGGCTTATTAATCCAGGCTCTTTTTCATCATCACCTTTCCTCTGGCCTGGGGGCTTTCTCAGTGTCTCTACTCTGCTTTCCCCCGTTCACTCCGACCCTTCATTGGCAGGATGTAATCATGACGACGACCCCTTACGCCCGGACAAATCCCACCACCACCACACGTATATTATTATAACGGAGACATAAATTATTTCTTTTATCATTACACACAGGGGCATTATTAATTAAACTCATTTCTCTCGTGAAATTTCTCGCCGTTATATCCACTTGCTACGGGACCACCGAATGTGAAAAATGAATTCTGTGTATTCCGCTCAACTAAAACACAAGCGGAGAGCAATGGTGGGAATAACAATGAAAAGTATAAATAATTATAATAATAATAATATACCTGTCGATTAGCTTGTTAATCAAGCTAATTTACCACCGCTACTATCTACTTATATAAATCATTATAAATTGTTTTCTATTGTTTAAGATGTATATTATACTTGTATTATAGAATTAAAGATGAATGAACAACTCAAAATTGTTGGTCATATACCTATATATTGAATAGTTCAAAATTGTCTCCAGTAAGGATACGACTGTGTAATAAAAGACATAAAATAAGCAAGAACATTTAAATACAAATAAATAAAAACGACATTATAATTTATAACAACTTATTTCATTTTTAAACTGTATTTTAAATTCTCAAAATATTGAAATCACATTGAATATAAGATGTTTTCATGTTAAACTGTTTCTATTTAATATTCAATGATACTACTTATCCTCTGCTAAATTAATAATTACAATTGTAAAATTATAAACTATCAATAGTAATATGCATTGCTAAAGCTATAATTATAATAAAAAAAAAACTGCATTAGATTAGGTAAGGCTATTAAAATTACATTAGTATTTTAACTTGAAACCAAAGTATCATTGCTCCTTAAAAACTAATTATAAGTAAAAGAAATCGAATAGATCAACTTATATTTCTAAAAATGATTGATATTGAAATCAAATTTCTATAAATTAATCTATAAGTACCTATAAATAGCTCAAATATTAAAAAATATTTAACAATTTTGAAATATTTTTAAAATTTTGATGTTGGTACTCATTAATTTTTATTTTGCATGTATGTAAATGTGTATCTTCTTTTTAAAAATTGAAACATAATTTGATGTGAGGCTACAAGTTAAAATTTAGTGAATTATGAATTATTATACTTTATCTGTCAAAACAGGTCGTCAACTAAAACGATTTACTATCAAAAGAAACTAGAAATTAAATTTTTAAATAAAATAAAAAATAAGTACAAAAGGATTCATGCGTATGCAGTTTTATAAAACCAAGAACACAGCAAAAACTGTGATTTTAAAAGTTTCATGAGCACACATTAAATAAACTTCTGTGTTCACTCGTGGAAGCAATTAATTACTCTCTCCAAGTATATATTATGAGAATGCATGATTTTCATGAAAACATTATGTCCTCAGAAAATCAGAATATTACTACTAGATGACACATTTTACTTAATTAAAATTATTAAACTCAATAATATGTAATATTATGTACTATTTACTACATTGTATTTATTTGTACTGATTTATATTAAACGTAAAGTAAACACAGATTTAGCTATATAAAAAACATTTTTAATAGTATTAAACATAAAAAAAATTTATTATAACATTATTATTAATGTAAGAACACATACCAAATATCAATAAAATCAAACTAATAAAAAATATCTGATAATTTGATTTTACAAAATAATTAAACAAGTAAATGTATAAAAAGTAAAAACCTAAGCATAAATATATATTTTGTATATTTTGAATATTAAAATGTAATAGGCCGAAAATATCAATATTATATAAACTGAAATAAAAATTAAATAATAATATTACATGCTAAACAATTAATTAAAATAAATGAATAACATTCTTAGTTAAGATAATTTGCAAAATTTTATTTTAGGTCTTAAAACCTTAAACTTTTATATTTAAAATTGCTATATATTTTTTATATTTCATCAAATATAAGCATGTATGAACAAAGATCTAACTAGAATTTTGGTATGTTTATCTTATGTTTTAACAATATTTAGTAATACTTGGTACATAACTAAATTAAAATAACAATACAGAGACGTGCAACATGGCCCTCTTAGAATATTGAGGCCCTCACATTTGACATCGACATCTACCTTGATTGTTGTGCCATTGGGTACAAGTAATTATCCATTTAATGATTTTATAAAATAAATAAACAAATTTTATTGGAATGAATAATTTTAAAAATCTTAATTTTTCAAATTTATTTTGCTATAACACATATAAATATGATAAACATTTATTTTATTATAATTTTTTAGAGTAGATAACGATTAACTTATCAGTTTTAAAATTAAAATATGACTCATCCGTAAAAAATAATCATGGGAGAGTTTTAAAAATATCCTCGAATACGCATGCATACTAAACATAACGATGTTTATAAATATGCAAAATCAAAATTTGGTTGAAACAGCAGAGTATATCATGCATCATAATCCGTACATCAATATTTAGCAAAACCTACAAAATTTAATGGTTATTGATTACAAAAATTATGTAAATAATTTGAAGAAATAAAATAAAATACCATAATTATGAGAGTAAAATATTCGTATAAATAAATACATCGTTGAAAAATAAACTACTTCCGTACGGCGAACAATCATCATTACCTTTTCGTACAACACGCCACGTACGTACGTTTCTTTTTCGACCTATTGTAGCCGGGATTGTTGAGCCCCATGAAATGTCATACCATCTCAGTTTATTTTTTACTCGTGAAATTTGAATCCACCTTCCCCCAAGGGGGGGGGGGTAAATATTTATTAATAGTTCTTACCCCGATTAATATTCACTAGTAAACTTGTACTCCCCGATATAGAAAAATATTACTCCCCGAACATTTTCCGGGAGATGAATATCTTCGAGCAGAATTTCATTACGGTCCACTTATAAGCCCCGGTAAATAATCACGACTACACCGCGATGAACTTCGGGAAAGAAAAGCGTTGTAAACACGCGGTAAGTGGTGAAGTACCTATCAACGGTCGGCGACTAGGGCGGTCAATTTTCGAAATGGACCGGTATCGGGTGTCACCGAAACCGACATCGCATGACAGACGTTCATAGGTCCAGTGATTATAACGGAGGCCAAAATAATACTCACACGCACTCACGTGCCCACACGCATCTCTTTATATAAGAAGGAGGCGTGCTATAAGATACGTCTGCGTGACGACGATAATAATAATAGCGTGCGGGCATCGTGGCAAATCGCCAACAGGGATTTGTGTGTTCCGGTCGTGCCGGATCGGTGAATTCGCCGGGCGGTTAATAAACCGGAATAGATGGCTTTTATATTGCGCACATGACCACGCCCAATATTACAACGACAACAATATTTGCGACTACCACCATCACCCTCGCAACCACCACCGACATCGTCCTAACAACATCCCACAGCCGCCGAACGATGACGATTCCCGTACGTACATCGTTTTCTAGTATTGTCTGATTTATCACACTATACTATACCGTTGGTGACACATCTTTGTTTTGTTATTGAAGTTAATACACATTTTTGTATAAATGTATAAATATATATACAAAATAATTTAAGTATATTTATAATTAAATTATGCATATTTATTCAAATTCTTATTTTATGTTCTTTTACTTAAATTATTATTTTATTAACTTTTTGGAATTTTACACATGAATTGGTCATTTGAACTAGCACTTTCGGAACTATTCAAACGTTACTATGAAAAACCTTTATTCGTGAATTGCTATCATTATAATTTTCAAACGTAGTATCGAATGATTCTGAAATTACTGACTTAAGTATTGACTTTAATATGTCACATTAAAAATTTTATAGAAATTAACTAATAATTGTATTTTATCTGCGTTCAAAAAATAATTTCCATTTAAAAAATGAAAGTCGATATTGCTAAAGACATTCATTAAGAGAAATAAAAAATGTACATAAATAGTTTTGTAATATAAGTCAATTTTCTAAATATTGAATTAGAAAGAAATTCAAAATTTAAATATAAAGAATGGACATATTTAAAAAATTACTCTATATAAATGAAACATGAATCGAGAGAAGAAATAACAAACATAGAGATAGTCCACATCTATATATGTGTACGCTTATATCTCTACGTTTGTGCACATTGAGGAATACTAATTAGAAAATAAGATAAACGAAAAATACTGCACCCATTTGCTTAGAACGATTGTTATGTTAATGATATGCAGGGTCCGGTCGTTATTCTTACATCCTTGTTACGGTCGTAATGATTTCAATAAAAATACAAGTCATATATTAAAGTCATCTCGTGATGTGGACAAATTTATAATACACGTGAACATACGTCTGATGAAGGTAAAAGGTATAACGGAAATGATAAAAGTAACATTTACTCTTGGACTGAAACAATTGTTTCAAGTGTTATGTGTGTCACATCAACGACGATAGCTGAGAAGGATACAGTTTCTTAACAATTGTGCTATGAGTTCTATATAAATATTATAATGAAATATATACAATAAATACAATCTATGGAATACTGAAAATAGTCCATTTACATATACAATAAAAATATTAATAATGGAATATATAATATTACTTTAATATGTGCTTTCATACACCTAATTCATTTAAGAATTATAATTACAAGGTATGAATGTTTTTATTATATATATAAAAATGAAGCCAAAAATGTATAACAATTCATTAATTAAGAACGGCTGGGCCAATTTGGCTCAATTTTTTTTTTAATTGTTCGTAATTATCAAGACAAGGTTCTTATGTATGAAAAAATGAAGAAAGTTGCACGAAAAATTAAAAACTAAATTGTATACCTATATAGCTAACTGCAACCTGACCATTTTTGTGTGTGTGTTTTATCAACGTGTATAAATATATATGCATTCCCTTGGTTACGGAATTACGTAATTACAGTTTATCGTATAACACAGATGCAACCGTCAAAATTCCATAGTACAGTAAGTTTATTGATAAGTGTTAATCATTTTTTAAAGAGTTTTGGTATGGTTATTTTTAAAAATGCTAGCAATTAAACGTATTAACTTAAGTCGCAGAACTTGCAATTCTGCTAGTCAAAAAAATAAAAGAACAAGTCAAACTGATGAGTAACGTGTAGCGTGGAGTTGAACAGAATCAATGGAATCGAAATCAACAACATAGTATTATATATGATTTGGTACAGAGATATATTAGACCTGCCTACTTGCAGAAGATAGGCTAAGTTAAAAAGTGATAGTAACCCTGTAAACCCTGGAATAGTAAATTAGATAGGATAGTAAACCTTGGAAGGTTCTCAAGCAGACATTTCAATATTTATAATAGAAATTTTAATAAATAAATATTTATATTTTTATTTATTTTAATAATAATAATTAGTGCGAAATAAATTATTAACGAATTTAACACACAGTTTGAGACATATAAGAGGTAGAATTCAAACTCAAAAAAAAAATTTACGAACTCCAACTAATTTGTTAAACGTTTCGAACCAAAAATGTTCATGGTGTATAATGTATACGTATTGTTATGTTAATTTTTATTTTGTCAATTGTAGGTATACTCTATAGTCTTAATAGTCTGTAATTATAATATACTCTATACTATAGAGTACATACTATATAGCATATACTACTTTAATATTTGAGAAGTAAAATTAAAACCACGATAACGATACTATCTGGGCATCGACTATTTCTTGTGCTATCGAATTATTTAGACTTGAATAATTATTTTATTTTTGTACTATTTATATTATAATCAAAGTTCATGGTAGGCTGAACAAAATTAAAACCTAATATTAATATCGATTTATGATTATTGATTATTGTTATTGTAATTTACTATCAATACTATTATTTATATTTTATAACATTGGTCCTACTCAATAGTTGTTACCCGATACAATACACATTATTACTTACGCATTTGCTATTAATGACTATAGTGTAGTTTATTATATCCTAATATCTTATTACAACAACTATATATGTTACGGGCAAAGTAGGAAATCCGGGCATTATATAACAATGCCCGAACATTTTGGCCAATGTAAGAATGATCATTTTAATACTCAAATTTGTCATACATTGACCGGGCATTGTACTAGATCGCCCGGGCAAAGAGTACCCTGCCCAGATTCAAGTGGGCAAAGTGAATTATACAGTGCACTGAACACTTTTATATCAAATTGCATTTATATGTAAGAATATCACTACAAACCTATAATTATATATTTTATTCGTACACGACAACGCGACAGCTGCGACAGTACGAACCGAACCGTAAACTAAACGATAAAGTTATCACATAGTAGGTATTGTAGATAATATTCCATAATCGAATCGTTAAATTCCTATTCGATATTTTCAAATGATTATTGTTACGACAACGACGTCGCGCAGTCTGTCATTGTAGTATAGATAGTGCAAATGCGTGTAGTATTATTTTTTCTTTCTTTTTTTTTCTTGCATATGGCGAAAATGTGGCGAGTGTGTGTCCGAGATTATGACTAACAATCTCGGACCACCTGGTTGGCAGAATTTTTATTGGGACACCCGTAGGTTTCTGCCATGTCCCGGGGAGGGGGCATGGCAATCTCTCTCCAAAGGCAGTTGTTTCCTGTCCAAGTAGAGAGACTGCCCGTTGCCGGGTTCGAACCAGCAACGGTACGTATCGTAGCCGACGCCTTAGTCCACTCGGCCACTCCGTCCCATTTTTTCTTTTGACCAACGTTTTTAACTATTTTCTAAGTATTTGTGTACTATTTTCTAACATGAAATCGAAAAAAAGTTTAGTTAGAAGTTTAACAATTTACTATTAAATAAAAATGCAAATGCTGTATTTTTAAATAAAGTAAAATACGATGAACTAATTTTAAAAGTGAATAATGTGAAAACTAAAACCACAAAAAAGACTGCAGATGATTACAAATTAATTAAAAAATACGATGTTGTAAATATATCAGGGATTGAAAAGTTAGTAGTTCCAGTATCCGAAGGTAATTTAATTAAGTATTATGTTTACAACGAACAATTAATTCAATTTCTTAATGAAACACATACATCTGTGGGACATGGAGGTAGAAACCGTATGGAGTATGATTTGAACTTAAAATATAAAAATATAACAAGGGAGACTATAATGATATTTTTAAATTTATGTGACCACTGTCAAAAAAAAAGGTAGTACAATTAAAAAAGGTTTAGTTGTAAAACCTATACATTCATCAGAATTGAACTTTCGCTGTCAAGTAGATTTAATAGACATGCAAGCTCAGCCTGATGGCGATTACAAGTTCATAATGGTCTATCAAGATCACCTTTCGAAGTTCGTAATTCTTAGACCGTTAACTCATAAACGGGCTGAAGAAGTAGCCTACGTGTTAATTGATATTTTTACAACATTTGGAGCCCCGGCAATTTTACAAAGTGATAATGGAAGGGAATTCGCCATTAAAGTTAATATTAAGTTGTGTAGTATGTGGGAAGAACTTAAGCCTAGACACTCACAAAGTCAAGGGTCTGTTGAAAAGGCCAACCAAGATATTCAAAATATTCTCGCAACATGGTTAGCCGATAATAATTCCAGAAAATGGAGCGAAGATCTTAAATTTGTTCAATTTATGAAGAATCGGAGTTTTCACCATGGTACAATACGTTCGTCATACGAAGCTATGTTCGGAACATATACTAAAGTTGGCCTAAAATCAACCCAAATTCCAACCGATTTAATTTCTACTTTAAAATCAGAGGAAGATTTAGAAAAAGCTCTAGGCTTTTTCTAGGTGGAATTAATATCGAAAACATAAACGAGAAACACAAAAAAAGTAATGGAAGTGATAAGGACAGTGCAAAACAATTTTTTTCTGATGAAGATGAAAACGATCAAATAAAATTGAGAATAGAATCAATTTCTTCAAATCGATCGAATGCTGCTGAAAATCTTAAAGTACAAGCTAACAAAATGAAGAATTTATCTGAAGAACGTTTTTTTCCAGGAAAAGAAGAAGAAAATGTTAAAATAAAAATTCCTGATGTGGATCGAGCAAGATGTGATCTTCGGTGTATTCTGGGAGTTATACTTTCTGGTAATTAATTTTAAAATAATTTTTATATTAATAATTTTTTTTTAAAGTAAAAGATAATTTATATGAAATTGGAACAAACGAGGGCAGACTACATCAACTCTACAGTCGGAACCAATTCACAATATGCAAAGAGGTGTTTATCCAGGCTGATGATGTACCACCAGTACAAATTTCATAAAGAGAAGTGACAAGAAAATCTTCTAATTTGGGTGGCCAAGGGTACAATAAGTGTACTTGCAATACATTGAGTTAGACCAACCGGTGTAAATGTAAAAGATCTGGTCGTCTTTGCAACTCAAAGTGTCATAATAGTGGTGTATGTGGTAATAAATAAAGCAAATAAATAATAATTGTAATTTAATAATAAATAAATTAAATATTAAAGCTGTGCAACTTTATTTATTATTAATATCTTTATTTTTAATTTTTGATATATTATTCAATATTTAATCTACTATGACCAATCTAATGGGTCACTGTATACAATGCCCGGGCAACGTTAACTTATTCCAAATTTCCCTTGAAAATCGGGCATTGTGCACAGAGCCCGGTCATTGTGCACAATGCCCGACTTTCTACTTTTCCCGTAACATATATACTATGTAGTAAATATAAAATGTATCTGTCATTAATTATTTATCATTATTTATTCAAGTAAGTTGTTTATAAATTATAACTATTTTTAATTTATATAATAATAATTTAAAATACTCTTTTAAAAAAAAATCTGTGAAATATAATTTAAAAAATATTCAAATTCATAAATTTAAATTAACAAATTATAATAATTATATATTATTAATTTACTTTTTATTTTATAAATAACTGTTCAACTACTTACTACTTAGTTACATTGTGAAAGCTACATTTATGATTGGTATTTTAAATTTTAAATTGAAGACAAAGAGTTATCAATAAAATATTAGATTTTTTAATTATGCATAGTTACAATTTCGTAGTAAGATTTAAAATCTGAAATCATTTTATTATTTTTAAAACTATTAGTAGATATCTAATAGTTTTTGCAATATAAAAAAGAGATCGGTGCAGTGCCGGATTAACCACTAGGCACGGTAGGCACGTGCCTACAGGCGCCACTTTCGAGGGGCGCCAAAATTTAATACATTTATTGCAAATTAGAACGATTCTAAAAAATATATTTTTATTATATAAATTTTATATTAAAAAAGAACTGGATGGGCCTCGCTCTGCTGTATACTTGGGGGTGGAGTGCGACTCTTCGAAGGATAGGATTTGTTAAATTTGAATTCAATGATAGGTATCATTGTATACGAAAAACGATTCTGAACGGAAATGATATGTTAGTCTAGAATATAATACATTGTTATTTATAAATATTGTAATAAGTATATTTTATTTTGAAACGAAAAATTTAGAAAAATTGTCTATAAATAAGTCAAAATATGTCAAAATACTTTGAAAACTCAACCATGTATATAAAACGTCAATATAAAGATTTGGTGAATATTTCAAGTTGTTGCGGTTTTTCGTTTTTGAGTTAGAGCATTTTAAAAAAACCAATATCATTTGTCAGTCTAGAATATTATACATTATATTATATTTTACATGTAATTTTATGTCAATATTCGCTGTTCAAACGCTTATAAAAATTTGCCTATGGATTTTAATAATTTTTGAATGACAATAAGAACTACTTCTGTGGAATCTTCTATTAAATTTTCAAGTATTTTGTACAAGCCAAATTATTTTTATCACCGATTATAAAAAAAAAATGTAAAAACAATTTCGTAAATATTTAAATTTAAACAGTCATAAAAATTTTTCCTCTAAGTCCGGAAGAAATTTTTTTAAAGATTTTTGATGAGTAGCTTATAGATAACCTAGTGTTAAAATGTTGAACCTTAAGTATGAACAGAAAAAATTTTATGAATTTTTATCTACAAAATCACTTGCAAATTTACAAAAATAAAAAAAAAACACACATCATTGTTAAACCAATAGATTCCATCACTCCGTTCAGAATCTAAAAAATATAGATTATAATAATTAAAATCGAATTTTATAAGAAATACATATTTAATTAAAATAGATTCAATGACTTCTTGTTTGAAAACTAGAATGGATGCATATGTAGTTCAGAGACAAATTTATGAAATTTTTACCAGCTGTTATGATAGGCATTTCCTTTATGTCATATTTATTTCAGAATATTATATTGATTTATAAGCCACTTATAGGCATTTAAAATATTCGATTTTTTTACATTTAATTTTTATAATCGGTGATAAAAAAATCATGAAATATATCTATCATTTACAATCAAATTTAAGAAATCCATTGTAATAATGACCTATCCTATAAACGAGGTGCACTCCACCCCCAACTGTACAGCAGAGCGAGGCCCATCCGGTTCTTTTTTTTATGTATAGACTACAAAATTAATGTAATCTAATTTATGATAAAATATTGTATCTTGTATATTTAAAGTGTAACCTATTGCAAGGTACTTTCAAAGGCCTGGGTAGGGGGGCGCCAGAAAAATGTTTGCCTACAGGTGAAAAATATCTTAATCCGGCACTGGATGGGTGTACTACCTATGATTCTGAAATCTATACTAAAGACCGATAGGCTTTTAATCTTATATGTTAGGTTACATTCGATATCACACTAATTGTTTAATTCGAAGTATAATATGAAAGTTTGGTTCAACACATTAAGGTTTGCAAAACGGAAAAAAAAAATTACTATAAAATTATTATAATCGGTGGGTACACTATATTTCAGTTGTTGTAACTAATTACATTTAGCAAGTATTGCTAAAGTATCATAGTTGAAAAATTATAGGTATAATTACTATTATTTAGTTACAATTACTGTTTACCTCGGCTAAGATTTAGTATAAAAACAATTTAGTTATACCTACTATAAATATTAGTCATTTCAATTATAATTATAGCAGAATAACTGTTTATATAAACAGTAAACTATAATAAACTTTGGTGTCTGGTACAAACGACTTAATTAATTGAATTTTCAAGGTATTAAGTCAAAAATGGTCAATTTTGACTTAATACCTTGAAAAATTAAAAAAAAAAAAGATTTCATTTTTTCGGTACAACACTCTTAAATCTTATTGATAATAATTATCTCATAATTGCCGTGGTATTATAGTAGTATGTTTGAGTAGTTGAATTATCTTTTGCTACAACTGTATCATGTCTACTTATGATAATTCTATTTCTATACATAAATGTTTGAAATGGTTAAATTCACCTAAGTCAAGTTATGATTTATTTACCCCATTATAATTAACATATTTTTGTGGTACAAAATACATATGTCAACATACGTTTATAATAACATTGACTTAGGATTTTCGTACCCAATGATAACACTATATTATTATTTTCGTATTATTATAATATTATAGTAAATGAATACCGAACTTTGTCAAAATTATTTTATTAAATAAACTGAAAACAAAATATTTTTAACAAATTGATGGAATTGATAAAATGTGATTGTTGTATTGCCTCCATTCATTTTAATATTGTTTCACTTTCACACAAAAACAATATACCACTTGGCATTAATAAAGTAATACCATTTAAATGAAAATGACGACTAGTAGAGCAAAATTCTATTTAATTTAGCAAAAAAGAACAACGAAAAATCAAATTGGAACAACTAAGTAAGTATTTTTATGTATTTGTTCATTATCAACATTTAATAAAAATTATATCAAAAATAATTTTGGTATCTTTATGGTTTTAATTAAATCTCACTGTTAAATACTTAAATAGGTAATTAAATTGAATGTTCTGGACCAAAAAGTACTTTTCGGTCCTAAACATTTAGTTTGAATTATATATTTGAAAAATATTTGAAACAGTTCAACATTCAAAAACAGGTTGAAAAATATTTTAAATTATTACTTTGGTATGAATTATAATTATTATTGTACAAAAATAATATTATTATATACCTATGGTAATAATAATTATTGTAATTTTATAATAGACTCAACTAATTCAACCGAAGTAAAAAAAGACATTTTTTCAAGTAAAAATTTGCCATTGGTTCCTTATAATTATTATAATGATCACAAAATATTTGCTTCAAGCTCTCATTTAGTTAAAAATGACAATATTTCAGAGCTTAATGAATATATAGAACCTGAATTACAAAGACTATTAGAGAATAATTTTGAAAGCATTGAAAATTATAATGTTAATACTAATATATCCAATAACGAATGAGGCTGGAGAAAAAGTTTTGGATTTTGCAGAATCGTATGAGCTTGCAGTAATCAATACATATTTTAGGAAAAGAGAAGAGCATTATATAACATACAAGAGTGGAAGAAATAGGTCGCAGATTGATTATTTTATGTGGAGGAGAGACAATATAAAATGAGTAAAGGATTGTAAAGTAATTCCTGGAGAGAGTGTAATAACACAACATAGGTTGATGATAATGGAAGTATGGTGTAGTGGAAAAAAGATGAATAAAAGAAGGAATACAGGGAAGGAGATCAGAATTAGGTGGTGGAAATTAATAGGAAACAAAGAGAAGGAGTTTATAAAGAAATTAAAAGAAAAAGCTGTGTGGAATGTTGAGTGAGATATAAATGAGGTTTGGAGAAGGATGGTCACTTGTGTTAAGAACATAGCAAAAGAGGTTGTTGGTGAAACCAAAAGTAGATTACCAGAAGACAAGGAAACGTGGTGGTGGGATGAGGAGATTCAGAGAGTAGTAGCGAGTAAAAAAAAGCAATTTAAGGTATGGCAGAAAAGTAGGAAGAGGGATGATTGGATAGAGTATAAAAATGTATGTAAAATAGTGAAAAGTGCTGTAAGCAAAGCAAAGCTTAATAGGTATGATGAGTTATATGAGCGGCTAAGAACACAGGAAGGAGAAAAAGAAATTTATAGACTGGCGAAGGTGAGAGAAAAGCGATCCAAGGATTTCCAAGATGTCTGGTGTATAAAAAATGAGGATAAGAGAGTATTAACAAATGATGAGGATGTGAAAAAAAAGATGGAAAGAATATTTTGAGAAATTACTGAACGAGGAATATCCAAAAGAAGCTTTAGAAAGTATGTCATGGAATGAAGGATTGATTGGTCTCGTGGGCGAGGAGGAAGAGAGAGATGCGGTGAAGGCGATGAAAAAGAAAAAAGCGGTAGGACCAGATGGAGTACCTGTAGAGGTGTGGAAAATGTTAGGAGATGTAAGCATTGGGTGGTTGAAAAATCTTTTTAATAAGGTACTGATAGAGGGAAAAATGCCAGAAGATTGAAGAATGTGGAAACTATAGAGGAATAAAGCTCATGAGTCATAGTATGAAGATCTGGGAAAAGATTATAGAGAAGAGGATAAGAAGTGAGACCTCGATATCAGGAAACCAGTTTGGTTTTATGACAGGAAAATCGACAATGGAGCCATTATTTTGTGTTAGGCAATTAGTAGAGAAGTACAGAGAAAAGAATAAAAAACTATGCATGGTTTTTATAGATTTAGAAAAGGCGTATGACAGGGTGCCAAGGAAAGTTTTAAGGTGGGCACTAATGAGGAAAAATGTCCCAAAAATGTATGTTAATTTGATCCAGGATATGTATGAAGGGTCGAGTACTAGTGTCAAGAGTCGGTGTGGAGTATCAGAAGGTTTCAGTATAGGAGTAGGTGTGCACCAGGGGTCAGCTCTAAGCCCCTACCTGTTCTCAGTGGTAATGGATGAGGTTTCAAAGGAGATACAGGGTGAGATACCATGGTGTATGATGTTTGCGGATGATATAGTTCTGATAGGAGAAAACCTAGAAGTTGTCAATAATAGGTTAAATGAGTGGAGGTTAGCCCTCGAAGAAAAGGGATTGAGAATTAGTAGAAATAAAACTGAGTATATTGAGTATGATTTTGGACAAAGAGACCAAAAAGTTGAAGGAATGAGGAGACAACTGACAATAGATGGTGATGTGATAGGTGAAGTTGAGAGCTTTAAATATTTAGGATCTTTTGTTCAAAAGGACGGGGGCTTTGACATTGATGTAAAACATAGGATTAAGTGCGGGTGGATGAAATGGAGAGAAGCATCGGGCGTGTTATGCGATAAGAGAATTCCAATTAGGCTGAAAGGTAAATTTTATAAAAGTGTAGTGAGACCAACTATGCTGTATGGTTCAGAGTGTTGGGCGGTTAACAGGAGTATAGAACAAAGTATGAGTGTCGCGGAAATGAGAATGCTTAGATGGTTGAGTGGAGTGACAAGAGAAGATAGAATAAGGAATGAATACGTGAGAGGTAGTGTTAGTGTAGCGCCAATTGTGGACAAGATGAGAGAAAATAGGCTGAGATGGTTTGGGCATGTGATGAGGCGAGAGGAAACGAATGCAGTAAGACTGGTTATGAAGATGGACGTTGAAGGGAAAAGAGGAAGAGGAAGACCAAAAAAGAGATGGTTGGAGACTTTGGAGAATGACATGAGGGCTGTCGGTGTGTGCAAAGGAGATGTGATTGACCGAGTAAAGTGGAGGTGTAGGACAAGGGTGGCCGACCCCAAATAGTTGGGAGGAAGGCGAAGTAGAAGAAGAAGAAGAAGAAGATTAATATATCCAATAACGATATAAATGAAGCAGTTGTTTCCAATCAAAGTGAGAAAAATCTAAACATCTAACAGGTTCATTGTTGAACATAATAATTCATTGTGTACTGATTTATATAGTTCTAGAAAAGTCTGAGGTACAAACAATAATAATTCAAGAAAATAATTTTGAAGTATCTGATGATTCCAGCGAGGTTTATGAACCAAGTATAGCTAATGATTGTATGGAAATTTTGATATCTGACAAAGAAAATTATAATGATTCTTTGAGATCTGGATCAGACAGTTAATTAAATACATTTAATAACAAACTATTATTAAGTATTAATGAAATGATTATAAATCAAATAATTAAAAATAAATAATGCACTTTAATCCATTTTAAAATATATAGTAAATTTTCTTTTTTCTTTTAATTTGTTTATTAGATGTGGATATAGAAGATGAGCTTCAGCACTAAAAGAAAAAAACAAAATGGTCTAGATCTCTAAGAAAAGAAAGAAAATTAAATTTACATAAAGGATTACCATTTGTTAGTTCTACTGGGAAATCTATAGCTGGAAGACAAATTCAGCCACTGAAAAAATGTAGAAAAATGTGTCACAAATTTTTAACAGATGATGTAAGAAATAAAATTTTGAATGAGTATTGGAGTTTAGGTACTTATGATAGAAGACTGACTTTCTTATCTGGCTTAATAAATTCATCAGAGAAAAAATGTAGTCGTACTAGAAATATTTATAGTAATAAAAATAGAACATTAATATTAAATTATTTTTTTGAAATAAATGGACAACGTTATTCAGTCTGCAAAGATTGTTTTCCAATACATTGGATGAAAAAGAGGGTTTTATTAGATCTGTTAGTAAGAATAAAGCTCTTAATGTTTCTGGAATTGTAAATCTGGATAAAAGAGGTAAGAAAATACCCCAAAACAAGATCTCAGATAATAGATTAACTAAAGTTATTGATCATATAAATTCTTTCTCATCTTATGAAAATCATTATACGAGGAAATTAAATGATAAGAAATATTTGTCTATTAATTTGAATTTACAAAAAATGTATGACCTTTATAAGGAAACTATTGATGAACCAGTATCACGAACAATTTATGAAGGAATGTTTCACAAATTAAAACTTGCCTTTAAATTCTAGTGTTGATACATGCTATAAATGTGATGTACTGCAGATGCAAATAAAAGTTGCAGAAGAGTCCAAAGATGAAGAAAGCTTATTAACTTCAAAACATTTTCTTTAATAACATCAGTTAACTGCTGATCTTGCATATTCAACTAAAGCTAATGATAAGGTAATTGCAAAAAATGATCCTACCAAAAAATCTTATTCATTTGATTTACAACAATGTCTCCCTACTCCTTTAAGATTCTGAACGAAGTGAAGAATGTATTGATTTTACAATTATGTGTGTTTTTTTTTTTTTTTTTTCTGTACATTTTCAATATTTTTTAAATGCGACGGGAAAAACCCTAAAAAATTAGGGGAAAAATGGGAGTTTTCGACATAATCAAATTTTTAATTTTGCTATAACTCAAAAACTAATCGATGAAAATACTTTTCACCAAATGTTTAGATTAGCGTTCTCTATACACCGTTAAATTTTCAAAGTATTTCGACTTTTATTGAGCTATTTATAGACAATTGAAATTTTTAATTTTTTTAAGTATTTTTTTTTAAAATAACAATAAAATTTTTTTGGCTGCCCAGAAAATCTTGAAAATTTCATACAAGGTTTCTTATAAGTTATTCCTTAACTGATAAAAAAAAAATCTAAAATCGTAAGTCATAATTTTTTTTTATAAGTGCTCAAAGTTCCGATTTATACGAAATATGTAAAAATTGCGAAAATTTGCAAGTTATTTTATAGACAAAAATTCATAAATTTTTTTCTGTTCATACTTAAGGTTCAAAATTTTAAAACTAGGTTATCTATAAGCTACTCTTCAAAAATCTTTAAAAAAATTTCTACCGGACTTAGAGAAAAAAATTTAATGACTGTTTGAAATTTAAATATTTACAAAATTTTATCGTTATTTTAAAAAAAAATACTTAATAAAATTGAAAATTTCAATTGTCTATAAATAGCTCAATAAAAGTCAAAATACTTTGAAAATTTAACGGTGTATAGAGAACGCTAATCTAAACATTTGGTGAAAAGTATTTTCATCGATTAGTTTTTGAGTTATAGCAAAATTAAAAATTTGATTATGTCGAAAACTCCCATTTTTCCCCTAATTTTTTAGGGTTTTTCCCGTCGCATTTAAAAAATATTGAAAATGTACAGAAAAAAAAAAAAAAAAAAACACACATAATTGTAAAATCAATACATTCTTCACTTCGTTCAGAATCTTAAAGGAGTAGGGAGACATTGTTGTAAATCAAATGAATAAGATTTTTTGGTTGGATCATTTTTTGCAATTACCTTATCATAAGCTTTAGTTGAATATGCAAGATCAGCAAGATAATTAAAAAAAATTACTTAAAAAAATTGAAAATATCAATTGTCTATAAATAGCTCAATAAAAGTGAAAATTTAACGGTGTATAGAGAACGCTAATCTAAACATTTGGTGAAAATTTCAAGTATTTACATCTATTAGTTTTTGAGTTATAGCAAAATTAAAAATTTGATTTTGTTGAAAACTGGTTTTGCGTAAAAACTCCTGTTTTTCCCTTATTTTGTTAGCGTTTTTTCCCATCGCATTTAAAAAATATTGAAAATTTTTTACTTTTGACCCCCCCAAAGTACCAACTTGATTCACTTTTCTTTCAGAAAAATTGCTACATTAGCAAATCGAAGCATTTTTACTGCCAAAAAAGGTATCGTCAGACACAAAAATAAAAAAATAAATAAAAAAAAATAAAAAAAACACACATCATTGTAAAACCAATAGATTCCATCACTCCGTTCAGAATCTAAAAAAAGAATTATTAAATATAATAATGTAGTTATTAATATATAAGTCTAAAATAACAAGGTTTTGCTAAAAAGTCATTAGTTAGGTGTAACTCTTAGAATGAGATAATTTTTTATTATGTTTTGTTAAAATTAATTATACTATGTTATATTATTAAAATTAAGTTTGGTGTTTTTTATTTAATTATTTTCTTTGTATTACTAAACATAATAATACGGTTATTCATATTTTAGTTGTTGGAGTATTGATTTATTTTATTTTGATTTATTGAAAATATAAAGTTTATTTTATTAAAATTTGTTAACATTGTTTTGGCTAAAAGTTTGAACAATTTTATTTTGTTTGTTTTAAATATACGATGTTGGTTACTTATATTTATATAAATGTATTTTTTTTAATATAAGATTTGTTTTAATAAAGCAATATTTCAGGAACTTACTATACCCAGTAATAACAGTAGTCAGATATTATTATCTTAAGTTAATGTTGTGTCTCTTAAGTTGGATCTAATATATATATATAACACTGTAAATTGAAGTAATTAATAATTATACTATAAAAGTATAAAACAAATTGAAGAAATTTTGTCAGTTTCTGCGTGAGCCTTATAAGGTAAGTTTATTTGTTTTACTATATCTACTCATTAGTTATTACCGAAATCTATCTCGTCAGTAGTAACTAGTACTCGTTAAGTATTTTAGCTATGCACTATGCAGCATTTGATGGATTTATAATATTATGCTACCAATATTATAATTACAACTTAGATGTCAAATGTTATTACTCATTAGGATTGATAACTTAGTGTTTTAATTTCAAATATTAGGAAAACATATTATGTAAATATTATTTAAATATCTTAAACATACCTATTACATGTTTAGAAGTTTGTAATAATTTTTAAATAAATATTACATAAGTCATACCTAGTTAGTACCTAGTATTTCTGTTGTATTTAGTGTACTGAGCATGTTCCAAAGTAACCTACTTATGTATTGATAAGTACTCGCATGTAATTTTGGAAAATTCAGGAATGATTTATAATAAAAATAATCAAGAAATATCATATTTTAATTTTAGTAGATGTTATGAATCAAATGATTCAGTTAATACATAGTACATAGATACACCAGTTAATTACAAAAACATAATTTATCAATTTATCATCATTTAATATAACACTTTTTAAACTTACAATAAATTTAAGTAAATCATTGATTAATACTTACTCAATAAAATATTTTAAAAAAAAGTTATTTTATTGAGTAAGTATTTTATTTCATTTTATTTTATTTAAAAAAAAAGTTAATATAATATAGGTAATCTATTAGCTAGACTTTTGAAAATCAGTCATGATTTTATTAATTGTTTATTAATAATATTCTTTTTTATGTATCTATCTAAAAATCTATTGAAATAAAAAAAAAATTATAATTTACCTTCTTAAACTTAAAAGTATTTACTTCAATGATATTTTGAATGTTTTCTTTATGAAATTTATTTATTTTTAGTGTTATACTCGTATTATGGATTTATAAACAGAGTCAAAAATAATAATACCATATGTAGGTCTGTGTAAAATAGTTTTTAAGACCTTTTCAAAGGCTGGCAAAATTAGCTTTTCCTTGTGGTGGGTTCTTCCTGAAATTTTTCTTTCAGTGTTTGAAAGTATTTTAAATATTTACGTGTTTTTTTCAGGATGACACCTTTTCCGTTATTCTTCTAGCTTGGATGATTTCATAGGGTCGTTGCTAAAAACTTTGGTATAAGTTAGATGAGTTAGAGTCATATAAGACACATAGGTAGGGTTTTGTCCGTCAATGAAGGAAATAAGCCGAACTTCAAATAATCAATGCTATATTGTCTACATTTCGTTTTTGATTCAGCCATAATTAATAGCAATTATATTTGTACAAACAATAACCAATTTATGAATTAGTAAGACTTTGAATAATGGCAAACGACATATGATCGGCTATCACGGATGAACTAAATTACTAAACATACAGTTTTATATATTCTAACCATCGGCGTTGACCGATATCATATTTATCGTACTTATTAGTTATTATTGAGACCTAAAAATAAACAGGTGCATTTCCCTGGCACCCCCACTTTTGAATTTTGTAACCGGACCCGGGGCATTCGTTTGTTCTTCGTTTGTTCTTGTTTGTTCCGAAAATTTCGTCGTTTATTCCAACCCCGTTTTCGATTTATAGCCAATTTACGGCGGGGTTGCCTTAAAAATGCCCCCTAGTTTAATTTAAGCATCTTCATTTTTTTTAAATATTTTCATTTTTAAATCCATAATCAATACGTAATAAAAAAAAAAAATAACAAACCAAAAAATATTGAATTTACAGATTGTTTAACTAACTCCATAGTCAGTGCACAAGTCTGTTGTTAATCACTATTTACAGTTAAGAGTATAACATTTAACACTATGTATTTTATTTATTTATTTTATAATTACAAATAATAATTTATATGCATGATAAATGTTGATTTGTGTATTGTATTTGATTTATCGAGTATTATGTTAAGTATTAATCAAATAAAGGCTAACATATTTCAACGATTATTTTAACATTCTTGATACGAATAATTGAAAGTCTAAATATTGCTGTGCCAGTATGCCTAAAGTGACTAGATACATAAATAAATATATGTGTATTTTATAACATATTAAATGTGACTTCACATAAAAGATCTGGAACATTAAAAAAAAGGAAAAACAACTACAATAATTTTTAATTGGTTGCAAAAACTATTAAGCAGTGACAGGTTTCCTAATTTACTCTAAGTACGATACAAATATGTGACTATAGGTACCGATTAAATTTATCAAACTATTAAATCAATACAAATAAAGTAATACAGTATCTATACGTTACACTATCAATTTAAATAACAGGAAATTGTTTTTTAACTTTTTATAACACTTTATTGACATATATATATATATATATAAATACAATATATTTTTATACATTTATTTAATTTATTTAATTTATTGAAACAAACAAATTTTGCAAACTTATGTACAAAACTTTAAAATACTTATAATTAATTGTTAGATAATTAAAACTATTTACTATATATTAAATATTGACAGTTTTGTGCCTCGGTTGTTGGTCTTACAGTTTTCAATTGTTGTTGAAAATCATCATATTTTTCCCATGTTTTATTTGATTCTCTATAACAGTACGCAACATAATGTCCAATTGCATTTATAGAATTTGAATTTGGCGAAATAAAGTTTACAATTCCTCTTAGCTTATTTATTTCTTTACAATATAATGGTGGAAAATTGTAATTTTCCATTATATCTTCAAAGAACATTACATCATCTGTTGGTAAATTAACGGTTACAATTATTTCTTCCCTTAAAAATCTATTTGTACAATTCAAAGGTGGGGTGCTGGCATCTCCCTGGCACCCCCCCCCCCCCCCCGTAAATCGACTATAACTCTAGAACGGGGTTGGAACAAACGACGGAATTTTCGGAACAAACAAGAACAAACGAAGAACAAACGAATGCCTTGGGTCCGGTTCAAAAATTCAAAGGTGGGGCTACGGGAATTTCTCCCCCCCCCCCCCGTACGTAATTCAGCTATAACTCTGGAACGGGGTTGGAACAAACGACTGAATTTTCGGAACAAACAAGAACAAACGAAGAACAAACGAATGCCTTGGGTCCGGTTCAAAAATTCAAAGGTTGGGCTACGGGAATTTCTCCCCCCCCCTCCCCCGTACGTAATTCAGCTATAACTCTGTAACGGGGTTGGAACAAACGATGGAATTTTCGGAACAAACAAGAACAAACGAAGAACAAACGAATGCCCCGGGTCCGGTTCCAAAATTTAAAGGTGGGGGTGCTAGGGAAATGCACCTAAAATAAACGGTTGAATGTGTAATCATCAACTGTAATGTGTAATTTGATCTTATCTTAATATTCCGATGTTATCATAATGTTTGTTAATTAATCGTTATCGTTCGCATCGTCGGACACATATTTGTTGTAAAAATTATTACACGCATTTTGACTTATAAAACTCTCGTGGACCCCTAAATACACATGTTGCATCCCCAATTTTCTTTTTCGTTGACATAGACCTCTTACAGGTCACGTAACGAACAGTGGCGTATACAGGGAATATGTTTGGTGTATATGACACCCCCCTTAAGCCGTATCATATACTACATTATTATAGGAACATAGGTAAATCGTAAATACAATATGAAACATAAAATAATGTACAATACTAATTGCATATATACAGATTAACAATATCGCGATTGCGATTGCGAATGCGGGATCGCGATGTACACTTTTGACGACGGGGACTGCTATGTGATAATCGCTCGTCCGCGGCGCCACATAACAGGTCGCGTAACATAAAGTAGTATAACGCGTCCGTTACCGTCACAAGCACATGGATAATAAAGCATGATTTTTAATTTATAACTGATATGGTTGTATAACTAATCACAGTCTTCAGTTTTGAGTCTTGTATTTCATTTTTTTATTTCACTTAGTTCAATTTTTTCTCTATTAATTGTACGTATCAAAATAGTTTCCATTGATACTATTTTGTCTAACCCAGTGCCTTTTTTCCAATTTTGAAACCCAGTATCAATAAACGATTCTAGCCCATGCATTTTTATTTTTGTTTTTTTTAGTTTGACTGGCCAAAACACACGGATAACATACAACAATTTTTTTTTTATTTTGCATAACGTAGCCATCTATACAAATTGAACTAATTAAACTGACATGACCATCCATTTGTTTTAGGGATTACAAAATCGCGCGCGTGTGTGTGTGTGTGTGTGTGTGTGAGAGAGAGAGTGTGTACTACAAAGATATTAATTTTATTACTATAAATGATTAATTTTATTAAATTATATATATAAAAAAATAGGTCAAAATTGTCTTACATCGACTACGTATACGTACAACTTATATAAACTTTCAATCAAAGTAATTTCTTATCGAGCGATAGTACAATTATTTCATGAAACGCGTCCAATTGATATTTCTCAAAATGTCGATGTGCCGAAATTGCATTCGTCGAAATTTCGTATGCACTCAATTTTCTTGTGTCGAATTGAACGCGTCCATTTAACGCGTATCAAAATGACGTAAACACACAAAAATACGAGTTTATATACAATGAGCAAGTTTCATAGGTATAAATATAAAATGAATGGTGAATATAGTATAAGTTATGGAATTACCCAGTGGTAACATCCAGCAAGTTTATTAACTATTATGAAATACTAAAGTATAAGGGCCACTGCACTACATACTTTTGAGTCTTAAAAATAATATTTATCTGAAAATATTGATTTATAAAAATATTTTATTAATTAAGTGTACGTAGTTCATTATTTACCAGTAAGTATTTAAAGTGGAAATAAACGAGTGGAATACCAGTATTTTAAGAGGAATATTCTACCATTTCACTAAATTAGTTTAAATTTGAAATACTTATATTTATTTTGAAATTTAAATATAACATCTTAAGAAGTTTATTCAGGTATGATAATGTATAAATATTTACTTAAAATGTAATTTGAAAAAATGTTTGAATTCAATTCGACAAAAACTTAGAGCAATTCAAGATTTAGCTATATTTAAATACTTAGATAATGAACATTAAAATATAACTAAATTCAAATATCTACTAACATTTATTTATTGTCCAACATAATATAGATACAATTTAATAATATAATTTGAGTTTATTTATTATTCTCAAGATTCGAAAACGTTATGACAACCAACTACGCAAATGTGTAGTATTTTTATTTATATATTATTCTAGCATGATGTGTGAGCAATGACTTCAAGTTGTAATCGTGTTTCAAGATTGAGCTATTGGACCTTACGACGTTTTGTGTTGAACATTTTACCAAACGAAGGCAGTCAATGTTCTATGAGTTTTGTTACCTTAGTTGGAAAAGTTGCTCGTCGTTACGGTACTCGTAGATTTTTAGCAAGTCCAAGAAACTTAAGGAACTTAACTGACGTCATTAATATATTACTGCAATCAAAAAGGTTTACGTTGATATCCGTGAGTATAAGCAATTTTCAATTATCTACCTATGTTTAAATAAGCACAAAATAGAAGAAAATCTGGCTTTGTAGTTATAATTCATCAATTTAATTGGTAATTAAAAGATCTTACAAAAGATAATCCTAGTATATGTTGCATTTTTAGTGAAGTCAGACCATCAAATTTATAAATACTTTCATTCGTGCGTACCTTGAATGCATTATAATTTGTAAATGTTGTATCTTTCATGGAAAATTCAAGTAGTGCTCCATTTTTAACTAATTTAATAAAATAAAAACTCCTTAAATGATATGTTTAATTATTCGACAATAATATTACTTCCATAACATTAAGTGCACGATTGAGTTTTTTTTATGTATTTTGTAAGATCGTTTTAATTTATAAAAATACTTTTGGAACATAATATGATATTGATTTTATATACAAATCAACAGTGAATGCCAACTACTATACTTATTCAGAAATTGCTTCATTTCATGATGATGGATACTTAACAACCAATATTTTCTAATACTCAAAAAAATGAGTCACAAATTATTTGAACATTCCAGAACTTAAATCTTCAGTCTAATACTTTGAAGGTTTGAAGATGAATATAATACACAAAATATGAATTTGCCAATTTTGAAGAATCATACAATATAAATAATTACATAAAATGTATAATGTCATATATAGAGCGTATTTTCACCAGGTTTCAGGTACTATTAAATAATTACTCGTATAAATATCAATTTATCAGAAATTTGAAATTTGTACTACGAGTATATTACAACGTATAAAACCAACTATAAGGTATAATGAACAACTTTTAACAATAGATACAAAATTATATATTACGTTGCTTTGAATAGAATGTTTAGATTTTATTAAACCAATGTCAAGTATAATAGAACAAAGACATTTTAATACTTATAGTTATTATTGTTTTACAAAGAGTTATAATGTTATTGCATCGTTTGAACTTACTGCACTGGAACGCAAGCTCAATAAATTCCAATCGCTTTCAATATAACTCCCGTTGATCAACATATTGAAAAATCTCGTAAAGTGATACGCATATATTTTCGAAAATAACATACTGTTAGAGTAAACGGATAACATGCTTCATCTGTTTTAAACAAAGTAATCACTGAATGCGAAATAAATCTAATGTAAAACAAATTAATATGTTACCTCGATCGGATAAACAAAATCCGTTATATTTTTCAAAATGTTTCATAAACTTGATACTACTTGTAATATTAAACAACAGTTTGTATCGTATGATCATTCTTTAATCCAATAAACATTTTTAAACGTGAATCCATCTCATTTTATTTTATCTACCGTTTTATCTCTTTCCAAAATAAACTATTACCTAATCCACTAACCGATATGCATATTATAGATTTTACTATCTACATGATAATTACTTACGACAAACCTTATACAAATATATAAATAAGTATATAGTTATACAGCAACCTTCCTACCGTATACTCGTATAGGCGTGATTAGATTTCATCCTCAGTGGCAGCCTAACTAATGACCGGCGCCACCTTGATGAACTGAAAAATGCTTCATAATCACCTACTGGTTGTGGGGGGTAGGGTAGTCCTACTAATTTAATACTTATATAGTTTAAAAAAAGTATATATATTCAAGTTATCATCTATTTACAATTAATAATATAAATTATTTTCAGTACCTACCTTTAAATTTAGCTCCATAAATATTAATATATTATTCATCTATGTACAAACCTGCATTAAACCATGTAATAAAATTAGATAATAAAGAAAATGTATGATATGTAAACGTACACTGTATAGAATAACACAATTATATAAATAGTATGTATATAGTTTATATATGTATGTACCTAATATGTTTAATAATAAGAAGAACATCGAACACATTATATTTATATTTTATAACATTATAACATCAAAGAACAAGTCTTTTTGTAGAAACATTTTTAAAATCGTTAATTACACTTTCAACATTGATATTACTTATATATCATGACTTACCTATATGTTAACATCTCATAATATATGTGATTGCGCGAACCGTACCATCGTCTGTATTTATAGGCTAGATTATTCGGAAAACGGGTGGGGTCGTCACCACCAATCCATGCCATGCCTACGGTAATTATTTGCCTTCAATAGTTATAAAAATTCATATTTCTCATAAATTGTACCAGTTGGCAGTAAGGGTACTGTCACACTATGACGGTTACGCCGTACGGTTCAACCGTCGAAGTCAAAACCGTCCGGTCCTACCCGTGTCACACAACAACGGTTTAAACGCTAATTTTGTCCATAAAGTGTTTTATAAATATCTGTAAAGATAATTTCTGGTCAGTAGATGCTCAGTTCAGACTGTGTTCTTGAAGTAACTTGTGTGCTGTTCAGCTAGTGTTGGAAATTAAAAAATATATTTTGTGTCTTATTTTATAATAATTATTATAAAATATTATATATGGTCTATTATATTTTATTCTTTTTTTTAAAGCGTAGTTAAATTATATATCAATTAAAGTGAAAACATTTTTTTTTAAGAAATGGATCGCCAAAAAACTTTAAAAATTTTAGCTGAAGCATTTGGCTTAATAAACTAACAAAAAAAATGATAAAGTCCACTACCGGACGTCTTTGCCATTGTAGTGTGACCCAACTGATAAGAAACAATGTGTTTACAGTACCGACGGCGTGGCGGCAGTGCCGTGAAACCGTGACGCGCAATGGTTTCTAGAGTCGCCGTGCATTCATCGACGGCGCTACCGTACAAATGAGACACGATACGTAAAAACCTATGTGTTCTTGACGAACGACAGAGACGTACGGTCTCCGCCGTACGGCGTAACCATCATAGTGTGACAGTACCCTAGGTTGTACTCCACATAATATTAATATTATAATTAATAATAATATTATTATCTGGATTTGCGATAAGAATTATAAATTGATAGAGACATCAATTCCACAATACAATATATTATTAGAACAAAATAAACAGTGCATGACATTTTTTTTCTAAATAAAAGTTGTAAACCACTAGATTTAAAACTCAGTTAACCGGTACCTTTCGAAAATTGCACCCTAGGCTGCCACCGTAGACACGTCTATGCTGCCGTATCAGTGGTACACCATTTAAAGGTGAATACGATTATTTCACAACTATACTTTTTTTTTATGTTTGGTAGTCTTTTTAATTTTTTTGGTACTACAATATATATATATATATATATACACACCAATAATTTTGTACAGTAAACTATATAGTAGCGAAATTATTCATTTATTGAATAAAATTATGATTTTTTAGCCAAATATAATCTTGATACTATTAGCAGCAGTGTATACTTGATGAAGATTCGAGGAATCATTAGTAATAAAGTTTAAGAAGAAGATTATGAAGATACATTATTTAATTTATTAAATTCATGGTTTAATGCACTTCAGATGCCTTCAGATTCAACTATAGTTTTTAGCATGACAGAGGACAATATGTCTAAAACCAAAAATTTCTACTGCCATCAACAGCCTGTTGTCCACAATATTCCTCTGACTGTTAACTTGCCAAATATTTAATCTGCTATAGTTCTACAATGACTTATTATCTATTTTATTTTTATTATAGCTGTTTAATTTTATTAAATTTTAGTAGATTGTTATATTTTGTAATGACTGTTCAGAAACAAACTTTATACTATAATATAAATATATATATATATATATTTGTACATATTATTCTTAATCTAAATCATTATATTTTCAGAAAATGTCAATATTCTTAAATTGAATAATGAATCTAAAACTATATTTTAATAGTAATTATAAACATATATAAGAAAAATGGTGTGTGGAAAAATTGCCAACAAAAAAAGTTTTTATTTTGTACCGGTGCACAGTGGGATATTTTCATAAAAACCTGGCCAAAATATAAATTTTAATTAAAAATCAATTTTCTTGACTTCATTTAATTATTTGTATCATGTTATTTTAGTAAAATAATATTATTTTACTAATGTCATAAAAATTAAATTATAAGTCACGTTTCTGTTGAATTTACTCATTCGACGACGTGGAAACTTCATGTTCACTACTAATATCTGACTCTGTTTCTATTGCTTTTATGGTTTTTATGTTGATGTCTGAAGGCAAAATCATTTCCAATACTTCTGGGTGAATATGTTTAATTTTTTTTTGAGGTAGTTGCCTTAGACTGGAAATAAATGGATCAGAACTTACTAAAAGTCTATTAAAAACATCCTCTAAATTTTTAATTCTAGAACATTTTCTTGAAAATCCTTCTCTATATTTTTTTATATCCTTATTTCTAGCTTCTTGTGACTCTTCCAAAAATTGACCAATTGGTAATATTGACAGTGCCTCAATTATTTGAGTTCCATGAATTAATATTTTGTGAACAGATGTTGGCATGTTATACCAAGGATACTTGTCGACAAATTTTTGTGCAGTTAATATACAGTAATTATTAAACTTTTTCAAATCTATTTTGTATCCACTAGATATTGTTAGTAATACTATTTTAAAACAATTAATTATTTCAATATCTACTCCAGTAATAGATGACGACATTTCTGTATGTTCGAAAAATCGCCTCGCTGTGTTTCCGTCATTTGAAGTTCCATAACCACATTTAGGAATATCAACCAGTAGTCCTAATTTAGATTTAAAATCTTCTTGAATCCTTTTCTTATTTTCCAAAACTTTTCTTTTCTCTTCATCTCCCCGCGCTTGCCACTTTTTGATACCGATTTTGTATGACAAACACTCAAAAAATAGTATCCACACATGCAAAATTGAAAGCCCAAACTTTAAATTTAAATCATTTGTTTTTATATCTATCATTTTTTCAATTTTATTAAAATCTTTAGATGTACTTCCACATATATAACACCTCATTGCAGACTTAGTTGAAGTGACTTAGTTACACACTTTACCATCAACCATAGTAAACATCAAAATATGTTTTACTTTGATTTCAGTATCGATAAAATGAAAGAAATGATAAAATAGATGGTCGAAGTTTTTCTATTTGATTTTCTATACACACCTTTTCTTGTAAAGTTATGTCTACGGTCTCGTGTATAAATTGAATTTTAATTGGTCGACATTATCTGGGTGATGAAGGACGGGGATTTTTCCATAGTATTATCTATTGGGGCCATCTATATATCCATTAACTAATTGCAAAGGTATAACAGATGTAAAAAATATACTCGAGTCCGAGTCGCATTCAATATTAAAAACTTGTTTGTATTCACTTTGTTGAGAACTACCATCACAACCCTATTTGGAAATTAAATATAATTTTTCAAAATATTTATCACTCACTGAATCAATAATACTAACTTGTGATTTTAAAATTCTTTAAGTAGTTATATCTAATAATGCTTGTAATTTCACTTCAGCACAACTTTCTGTTATTTGCAAACAAGATTTATCAGAATAACATTCATTTTTTGCGTATCTTAAAAGATAATATGCAGGATAAATATTACAACCATGCAGTCGCGGATCCAGGAGGGGGGCGGTAGGGGCCCCCCCCCCCGTCAGCCGTATCAAAATGTGTTTTATCTAATTTGTTGTACTATTAAATTACATTTATTTATTTATTTATTTCGTATGGCTTAGATAAACATTACATTCATTTCACAGTTTAACATAGGTAACATAGTATAAAATAGGTATGAATATAAAATAAGAAGATAAAAAAAAAAAAAATATATAAATAAATAGATAAAAGTTGACAAATTATATATGTAATATGTTGACTACTAATGGATGTGTGAAAAAATACGTAGGGCAACGTCCTAGACGGCAAAAGATTTACCAAACCCGACTCTATCGTACTAACCTAACCTCACGATGACACATAACATTCAATCAACTAACCATTAAATTACATTATTTTGTGTTATACCATTCTAATGTATTGTTAATTGTTATTGTCACAAATTTTCGTCTTTTATTTTTATAACATAAACATATGAAGTGTCGATAATAACAATATTATTGCGATATTATTTATAATCCGTCAACCCCGTTAAGGTAGGCTGGATCCGCGCCTGCAACCATGTTTTTTGCCTGTGTCCTAATCAAAATTTTATTGATGCTTTGTCTCACTGAGTCTCAATAAGCAAAGAAAGAGCTTCGTCATTAGAAATAACCTTAATTTTATTTTTACTGTCTTTATAAGATTTTTTGTACTTTGAAGCTCTTGTAGGTGTTGTACACGTAATATTTTTTATAACGTAAGAACTATCTACATTTCCAGATTTTCTTAGAGACATTTGAGCAGCATATGAAAGTATAGTTGGACTATATTGGGTACGTAATTGTTCCGTTTTTCATCTTTTTGATCGATCACTACTATCATGAAATTATGTAGAAGGCCGGCCTCTAGATTTGCCCGACTGAGTTGAAATCTTTGAAGGAAAATGTATTTCAGAGTCTAACCAGATTTTATTTTTTAATAGAAATATGTTCTTTTTTCTCTGTGATAATTGCCATTTAGATTTAAATTCACTAATAAAGTATGATAATAATTTATTTAAGGAATTTTTCGGACATTCTGTTAATGTAACTAAACGTTTCTTTAAATGGTCAAATCTTACAGTAAATTGTTTAGCATTAATTTCTTGCATTATATGAAATAATGTTCTCCGAATTAAAGACATATGATTATCACCAGATCCTAAAATATTATAATATTATAACATTAGTATAAAAATACCAAGTGTAGTTTGAATAAAAACAATTTTAATACGTTTAATCACATGTATGTGAATCAAAAGTAATTTACACAATAAAGCGCAAGTATGCGCAATTGTTTTTTGATTTTTTTGAAACTGCATAACATACACTAAAAAATATAAGATTTTATGGACTCTTACTATCTCGGAAGTTTACTAAAATTAATGATGAATTTTGTGTTTGTATATTTTATTTTAATTCTTGTATTTTTTATTAAAATTGTTTATAAAAATATAAAGATAAATTGATTTTATTAACCTTAAATACTATGTACATACCTCCAGGTAACGAGTTCATTTTATTTTCGTAAAAATAACTATACAACAAAAAATATCAGCTATGTTCTAAAAAAACTTTTTGTACAGAATAATACTAACGTGCGCGTCGCATCTGTAATGCCATACTCTGGGGTATTGTTGCAATACAATTAATACTGATAACAACGTAAAATATTACGTAATTGCTTTAATATTATTTCTATTAGATAAACTATCAACAATTATCATTCTAAATGCATTTTGAAATTTCTAATTTTGGCCAGGTTTTTATGACAATATCCCACTGTGCGGTGTAACAATAATTGCAATTATTGCACTCCTAATATTTAACGGTCGGTGTACCAATTAAGCTCCTTATATTTCACAGTCAATATACCCATTGCATTATTAAAATTTGCCTACTTTAAGATACAAAAATATTGTGGTTTGAACTAATTGCATCAACATCAACATAAACAATCTATTCTCTAAAGGGGCCCAAACACGATCCGTTTAACTGTGCAGTTTATTTGTTGAATTGAGTATAAATTATACCGTTATCTGAACTGTAGCGGTGTAGTCTACATCAGTTTTTCCTCAGTTATGTTTACAGTTCTCTTAGTTTTTTCGTGGATTATAGTCACAATCTACTATAGGTAGTACATGTATACATACGACAAGAATGACTGATAAAAAAGAGCGAAATTTTTGACGTGTCCATATTTAATTAATAAAGAATAAATAACAAAAACTCTATAATAGAAAATAGTTAACGTGCATGGCTTGAAACAAGACTAGACAAGACTGTACAAACTATTCGATAAACAATGTTACCTGCACTGTTTATTGCTGAAAAGTAGAGTCTCTCGCGCAAACCAAAAACCTACCTACATAAAAAGCTGTCACAACTGCAGTTTCCTCCATTTATTGCTCAGACATGACGTCATACGTGATGAACTGCATGTAAATACGTACGTTAAATTAAGTGTATGTGGCCCGTTTTAAATACTTGAAAATTGAAAACTTATTTATTGATCAAATAATTGATTACTAGTTAAAGTGACTGGTTATAATATATTTTATTACAAAATGAGGAATTTTATGAAGCGTTCTTATTATTACGCACATTTGATCAGATAATTATAAATTTAAGTGATATATGAAATGAAATAATATAATTTTTCAGTATATCGGATTATTATTATTATTATTATTATTAACCTAATTGTTAAGTTACATACAATATATAGAATAACATACAATTTATCCCAGATACTTTCGAAAATGTAAAAAATCAAAAAATAGTAATCATTGGATATAATGTACTTATATGATTTATATCGTGTAATCAAATTTTTATGTGATGCAAGTAAACGGTGATTTTAAAATCTAAGTAACCACGAATCTAGCGTTAATATTAGTAGTCACTTTGATATTAAACGATGTGCATTCTATCAGTGCTCGAAATGGAAAATTTTACGAACCGGACCACCATTTTTTTTTTTTTTTGCTCATAAACCAGTTAGTGATAAAAATGTGTGATACAAACATGGTAGTTAATAATAAGATTTAAATTAATAATAAACTGAATTTAATACTGATTTAATGAATATTATTAAATTATTACAAACAAAAAATGAAAAAAATTGTTAAATTTTAATTATTTCGACTTATGATTACAAAAAAATATAGATACATATTTTAGGTTAAAAAAAAATGAAACAATACAATAAAGACTTAAAGACTTAATAATAACTAACACAGTACTTCGTACTTTTTGTCACTTTTTTTTTGCGTTTACAACTTGCAGTGTCACTGCAGAATGTCTACCCTTGACTAACCACGAGCGAACATATTTTTCAGGACGGAATTCAGTGAGCGAAGGGCCAACACAATTAATAAATATAAGAGCAGAGACTGTACTAATATTCAATGAAGATCTTAAGGGTGTTATAATTTCATTTACTGAACTAAAATTTCGCTCACATTCACTTGTGGAAATATAAATAGTAGCTACGGTTTTAAAAAGTGGTTTTAAGTCATCCGGGAACACCTTCTTTTCCCCCTTCCATTTTATATGTTTGAAAAACTCGAATAATATCATTTTCATTTATTAATTGAAACTGGCGATACAAGTGACGTACTTTATCATCTCCAAATTGTATATCTTCTACTTCACTATTTTTGGAAATTGGCCATTTTTTTGGATCTAGTACGTTAAAACTGTTTAGTAATTCTGTATAATTATATAATATATATATATATTATGGTCTCCTGTTGATATTTTGAATTTTGACTACTTACATGGGATAAATTGGTTGTTATCATCCGATTTCTCAAATTATTTGCTAAAATGTATAGATGACTTGTGTTAATTTTTTTTGCCTTCCCATTTTGAATGGGAACATTTTTATAAATATTTCATTCAATCGCTTTTAAGGCGCCGACTTGTTTTTGTCCAGACTCGCTTACCATAGAATAAAATCCTCTAATAGTTGTACTAATAGCATTATCGGCTTCTATATATTACGTCTTTGTAAATACTCAGATAATTCTCCTAGTTCATCTAAAGCGTCAGCCATTGCATTAAGATTACTAACACATTCGACGCTGGAGATCATTAATTTTAACTCGTTGTATTAGCTTCTTTAATTTGAATCCCTTGTTACTTCTGTTGAAGCAGATTCAAAATGTCCATAAAGAGCCGAAAAGTTATTAATGGCAGCATTTATAGTTCGTTTACTTGACGTGACCCAACAAACAGACAAAATTCTTCCTATTTTTAAAATTTGTTTTTCTAAAGAACTTGCTACTTTTTTATTCAAATTTTCTATTTCTGAGCAATCTACTTGGACGTATGTTGACCCAATTTTACAAAAACAAACTCATAATTATGTACAATATTATTTAAAATAAAAAGAACACTACGTCACTACATACATACACTATGCCAACCAAAATATATCACAGGCTAAAATAGTTTGACATTGTCAGCATTTACAATAAAATTGATAGGTATAAAGCTATTTAAAAATCCTAGAAAAAATAATATTTATTCCTTATCTATACGTGATATACGTCTTATTACACACTATTTTCAGTAGGCTAGAACAACGGCGATGATGCGCAAACAATATTTATTAACTGTAACGGAAATATACACACAAAGATATACATGTATAATGTATAGAATGTAGCAAGAAGATATAAAAAGTTTTCAATGTGAGATGTCATAACACAGAATATGATGATAGTCCATCTATAAATATAAAACAAATAAGTAGCGGGAAATGTCCGTCTATGTGCATTTACACTCACACCGCGTTAAATGCAGTGCTCGTCAACAACGTATAATGGTAATAGCCCGCTCTCTTATTTAAAAATTTAATTTTCTAAAAATTCCAGTCCATTTCAAGCACCGCATTCTTTACGATGAAGCCTTTATACTTGTAGAAAAACATTAGCACCATTACTGAAAAATAAACCGAAGTATATACAGAACTATTTATTATTTATTTATGCATATGACGTATTCGAATTATTTGAATAGACATAGAAAAATACAACTAAAAGTTGATAAAATTAAACAAATAATAAACAAAATATAGCCAAAATATAGGCAAATAGATAGCAACAATCATAATAATAATAATTATAATACCGTTTTCTTTTTCTTCTTCTTTTGCTTCGCCTTCCTTCCAACTATTTGGGGTCGGCCACCCTTGTCCTACACCTCCACTTTACTCGGTCAATCACATCTCCTCTGCACACACCGACAGCCCTCATGTCATTCTCCAAAGTCTCCAACCATCTCTTTTTTGGTCTTCCTCTTCCTCTTTACCCTTCAACGTCCATCTTCATAACCACTCTTACTGCATTCATTTCCTCTCGCCTCATCACATGCCCAAACCATCTCAGCCTATTTTCTCTCATCTTGTCCACAATTAGCGCTACACCAACACTACCTCTCACGTATTCATTCTTTATTCTATCTTCTCTTGTCACTCCACTCAACCATTTAAGCATTCTCATTTCCGCGACACTCATACTTTGTTTTATTCTCCTGTTAACCGCCCAACACTCTGAACCATACAGCATAGTTGGTACGTACGTCTCTCCAGCACCACCCATTCAAAAATTTTACAATTTTTTTTTACAGGAAATTAGCATGTAATTAGCATGAATTTGCATGACTATCGCCAAAATTTGCATGACAAAATATACAACTCTATGACAAAAAATGATGTGCGGTGCTGGAGAGACGTCTCACCAGCACCGCCCAATGTGAAAAATTAAAAATAATAACAAACTTGATATACCAAAATGTAGTACGTGATTAGCACGAATTTGCACGATATACTCCGAAATTCGCACGTGTCTGGTTCGCGAATAGACCCCGTTCGTCTATTTTGCGTGTCTCGCCAGCACCGCCCAAAATGGAAATTTTGCGAAAATCAAAAAACTGTTTATGCCAATATTTAGCACGTAATTAGCACGAATTTGCACGATACACCCCGAAATTCGCACGTGTCTGCTTCGCGAACAAACCCCGTTCGACTATTTCACGCGTCTCGCCAGCAGCCCGTAAATC
Source organism: Sipha maydis (assembly GCA_034509805.1). NCBI lineage: Eukaryota > Metazoa > Arthropoda > Insecta > Hemiptera > Aphididae > Sipha > Sipha maydis. The sequence goes on along the minus strand of JASXSY010000664.1, from coordinate 75,289 downwards.
TAAAAATTTTTATGTCGAAATTCAGTGCACTATATGCATATCGTGGCATATGAATGTTCGGGCGAATGTAAGTTCCCACACGAGAAAAAAATCACATAATTATAATACCTACACATTGATAATTAAATAAATATATGTTCACTGTTGGTTATAAAATCTAATATAAATCGCATAGGTAGGTACTTAATGTATTTTCACGAAGAAATATTAAATTATAATTATAAAATCTAACATAAGTACTATCCAGTACTCATTTTTTTTTTTATTATGTAGGAATTTTGACATCTCATATTTTTGACTTAAAAATAAATATTTTAAAATAAAAAAATAATAATTGATTGAGTTTAAAAGTCAATAGAAATCTATATTTGTTTTATGTAATAGTATAATATATTATACCGAGTGATTTTTTTATCATTGAACACTCATTATTTCAAAAAGTATTAATGTTTTTGAAAATATTTTTTTTCATAGTTTCAAGTTTTTATTAAAAAGTTATATTTTTAAATATTTTTTATCCTTATAATTTTTAAGGTTTTTTTTTTTTTTGAATGACAACATAGAGATTTCATTACATATTCCAAAGCAGAATATTTTTCTAAGTATTTTGATTCATAAAAATTGAATTTAGAACGAGTAGTTTATGAGTTATAAGTACTTAAAGTTTAGACAAGCGGAGTAGTGAACAAAAATTTTGCGGGATAACCCCGCGTACCACTTATATTAATTCTGTTCGTAGTAAATTAGTATTAGTATTACAACTTGTAATACTACGGTCTACGTGCGTACCGGTTTCACTATACAGTGCGAACTGCGAGTGCACATTAGTCAGTCTACAGTATTAAGCCTGTCGTGTGTCGCAATGATAATTTTTTTAATATTTCTGATTTAACGATGCCTAAAGATAAGCAATCATTGTCTCGGCGCCTTAAATCTTTAAGCTCTGAGTTCAGTGAAGATGTGTTCTCTATTGATAATGTAGTTTTATTTTGCAAACTTTGCGAAGTGAAAGTGGATCCCGAAAGACGATCTAGTATTACATAGCACATAAAAACAGAAAAACACCGTCGTGCTGTATAACGTAAAATAAATCAAAAAACAGCCAACAGCTAACAGCTATTGGTGCTGCTCGGTCTATGCGGTCTACCGACGAGACGCGGTCTACAAACATTTAACGTTTGTAGACCGCTTATCTGAGCAGCAATAAAAAAAAACATTAAAAGATAAAATTGATCCAAATATAATTTGTTGAAATATAATGTATACCTACGATATAGTTTTGTATTTTCCGCTTATACAGGATGGGGCAGTGAATCGGGCGATTTAAAAATAAATATGGAAAGCCCTGTAATTGATATGTGCGTACTACGACTATATGAATCGTTGGACTGTACAATAACGTGCGTTCGCTGTAAAAGCGTTTTATCTAAACAGCTCTAGTTTCGTGGTAGCGCAGCGAGTTTTCCGCGCTCATTTCGGCATTAATCGTAATCACCCAGTGCCGTCAGCCCACGCAATAAAATTATGGGTGAACAATTTTGAACAGAGTGGCACAACAATTAAAAAAAGAGGTGGAAGAAAACGAAATATTCGAGCTCAAGAGAATATTGAACGAGTAAGAGAAGCAATTGGAAGAAGTCCCCGTTGATAGGCACGTCGTCATAGCGCTACACTCAGATTATCTAACCGAACCATTAGGAGAATTTTACATGATAATCTTTATCATCATCCGTACAAAATTCAAGTGGTTCAAGCTCTAAATGAAAATGATTATGTTAGTCGAAGACGTTTTTGTGAACAATTTTTAGCTTTGATTAATGAAAATGAAGATATTGTTCACAACTTATGGATGAGTGACGAGGCTCATTTTCACCTATCCGGATACGTCAATAAGCAAAACTTTAGGTACTGGAGTGACACAAACCCTCGTCAACTTCATCAGAGACCACTGCATTCCTCTAAAGTAACGGTTTAGTGCATTTTATCTTCTTCAGGAATCATTGGGCCGTAAATTTTCGAGAACGAACGTGGAGGGCAGTCACCGTAAATTCAGAGCGATATTCACAGATGTTACAAAATTTTTTTATTCCACAAATTGCTCAATATGGAGTGACTAGATTTTTTCAACAAGATGGGACTACGAGTCATACAGCTAGAGTGAGTATGAATATTCTAAAAGATTTGTTTCCGAACCGCATAATTTCTCGAAATGGGAATATTCCATGGCCTCCACGTTCGCCTGATTTAACGGCATGTGATTTTTTTTCTGTGGAGGTATATCAAAAGTAGAGTATACCAAACTCCACTAAGGACACTTGATGATCTTAAACAAAGAATACAAGAAGAGGTGATACAAATCTCACCGGAAATTCTGCGAAACGTCATGACCAGTTTTCAAAGACGCCTTCACGAATGCTTGCTTCGAAATGGACGCCATCTTGCAGATATCATTTATAAAAATTAAATAACAAATTAATACTTCTTTAATGCTATTTTATATACTTTCAGGTTATATAAATATATTTGTTAAAAAAAATACTTGTTGGGTTTTTAAAGTAATTTTAAAATCGCCCGATTCACTGCCCCACCCTGTATTTATACTAAAAGACAAAATCACTGATATACCACAGTGTGGTTGTGTATTTAATAAGTTTGTTAGTAACCGAACAGCCGTCGATCAGTAACCTAACCATGTATTTGTGCATATCATTATGCAATTAAAAGAGTTCTATTCAACCGTCACCTGCAGTGAAGAAAATGCCACTGCTGTGCCAATGCATGCATTTTTAAGGGAACATGGCTTATTAGACACTGCCAACGAAACGTTACCATGCGTATTGTATTATTTATTTACATACCATTATTTTTAATGATTTTTACTAATATACTAATAATTAAAATATTTTATTATTATTTTGATTTGATTATTTATTTACATACTACTATTACTATTTACTGCGTATTATAGGTGTATGGTCTACATATTATATGACCGCATATCTGCGCAGAAAATGTCGGTAGACCGCATATCCGAGCAGCACCCAGCTATTAACAAATCTAACGTCGAAAAAATCGACTTTCAATATGGATCTATGCAAAGCTTTTATATCAGCTAATATATAAGTACATGTACGAAGTATTTTATTCCCCACTCATTACACTTCTGCAGTATTATATTTAAGTATTTATTAGAACTTTACACAGAGTTTTTCAAACGTTTAATAGAAATTTCTTAAACAATCTTATTAAATTTTATTTTTTAAAATTGGTTACACTTGAAGATTGGAATTTTTTTAAATAGATAACAATATATTGTCAAGGTATTTTAAATTAGTACCTATAAAATTTGAATTCATTTAATCAAAATGTTTTATTTGTACATTTTATGGTATACAAATGCTTTGATAATTTATTTTATTATACTGTATAAATGATAATGATATGTAGAAGCTCACACAATACAACTGTATTTTGATTGACTGCTTTTGACTTTTTGATAGTGTCATCAAATAATTCCCAATTGTTAGGCCCTCTTTTACAGTACGCTATATAGTGACCAACAGATGTGCGCAATCTACTTAGGCTTTTCCGATAGTCACATACACCTCGCAATTCATATGCTGTGTTATAATGTGTTAGAACTTGTGGGATATTCATTAGAGGTCCTTATAGTTTTATCACCATTACATGGGTTTGTTTAAAATTGGTTTATATTTCCATAAGTCAAATAGTCCATCGATAATCTTTCTTATAAATAATTTTGTAAACCATCTAGATTATTTTCTGTGTGGAATGTGATATATGTCACTGGTTTTTGTTTTTCCGTTGAGTAGTTACATTTAGGGTTTGAACATAATGTATAATCAAATGCCGTAGGTATATCTTGAAATAGCTTTTGTATTACGAATGCTGTTGTTGCATGGCAAGAAACTAATGTTATGTCATTCTTATGAACTTCTGTATATATATATTACAATCACAGCCAAACAATAACATGATCGTATTAAACCTTAGAAATGATTCAAGTTAAACTATTTTTGATATTATGTATACTATTTTAATCAAAACATTCAAATATTTTACTACCTACAAGCTAACCAAGTTCAAAACAAGGGATCCAACATGAGCATTATATTAAGTCTACCACTGTTAAATAATTAGCTCTATCAACTTAACAATTATACAATCTACAGTGAAAATATTAATAAAAATAATATCATGACGTATTGTATAACATAATATTATTAAAAAATAAAAATTTTACGATTTCTATGACCGACGGTGCTGGCGAGACGCGTGAAATAGTCCAACGAGGATTATTCGTGAACCAGACACGTGCGAATTTCGGGGTATATCGTGCAAATTCGTGCTAATCACGTACTACATTTTGGTATATCAAGTTTGTTATTATTTTTAATTTTTCACATTGGGCGGTGCTGGTGAGACGTCTCTCCAGCACCGCACATCATTTTTTGTCATAGAGTTGTATATTTTGTCATGCAAATTTTGGCGATAGTCATGCAAATTCATGCTAATTTCCTGTAAAAAAAAATTGTAACATTTTTGAATGGGTGGTGCTAGAGAGACGTTCGTATAGTTGGTCTCACTACACTTTTATAAAATTTACCTTTCAGCCTCATTGGAATTCTCTTATCTTAATACTAATTAATTATGTTATTATTAATGACCGGATTTATATTCTCTTAAAATACCCAAAATATGATGCTAATATTCTCTAAAAAACCTTCAAATATTCTCATTATATTCTCTCAAAAATTTATAAAATATGCAAAAATATTCAATAAACATCATTATATGCTTTAATATGCATTTTTAACAATATCTTTTTTGTTTTGTGGTTCTATCCATTGTTTCAAAAGGTTTTTATAATTCACTGATTTTTTTAATTTGTGCATTTTAAAAATGACACTTAAATATGTAAGTAATTATAACACAACTATAGTAAAAAACAAAATTTGGATATTTGAATATTTGATAAACGTATACGTTGATCTTATCAGTAAGAATACAACTGCGAACTGCCAACATTGCAGGTTAGCCATGTTTAGGGAACGGCACGGCATCTTATTATAATAAAGCGCTATAACACGCAAGATTTATAGATAAACTTTGATAACTCTACGTGTTTTCTTTATATCAAATTGATAAAAAAAAAAGTAAATTGTAAATGTTCAAAAAAATTTTCTGGGTACCATAATATTAAAATTAAAAATAAATAGAAATTTTTTCTCACAATTTACGAAATATTCCAAAATATGCTAAATGGGTTAAATATTCTCTAACCCATGAAATATTCTCAAATATGCAAAAAAAACTTTTTTCTACGCATTCAGAATTGAGCGAATCGTCCACATTTTTTACTCTCATAAGACTGCATAGACCCAGTAACAATATGTAAAAACATATAAAACCGGTCTTTAGTTATTATGAATGGTTTAACATTGATAATTTAGAATCCCATTAAGGATATTAATTTTTATAACCTAGAAAATTATAGGTAGTAAATTTTTTTTTTTTATGTTGAAAACTTCATAATGACGTGTTTAATAAAAACGAATAGCATTTAATAATTTTATAATTCTTGTCACAATATATCAAGCCGTAAACGTAGATCGTATGTACAAAAAATGTTGTTAGTTTTTCTTTCCCAAAAGTGTTGGTTTTCGAAACTTTGTCCATATTATGCGTTCTGAAAAAATCTTCTGCCCCAGAGGAGTATGCAAGCGCATGATTGCTTATGAACAAACGGAAATTAAATCTGCAAATTCTATTTTAGGGGTGTTAAAATGTACTTGATTTAAATTGAGGAACATATCAAAATTAATGTTTCACAACTCAAAGAGTGTCAATCAGGGATGAACGCATGTAAAAAGTCGGGTGGTGCGGTTTGAAAAAATATCATAGCCTTAGTATTGTTGTTTATTAATCTTTAATAATTTAAGTACATTATTGGTAATAATATTTCGTGGGGAGGTTCTCTTCTCATCGAATAGCCCGACAGCGAATAGTGCAGCGGCGAAACGGTCACGGCGAATAGTCCGGCGGCGAAATGTCCGGGTCCAGTAAAATATATAGCTTGTTTAAAATCGGCAACGAATGTTTTTGGATTAAAATCCTGATTGAACATTACACATTTATTAATTGAAATTCAAAATAATATTCGTACGCATTTGATAACTTGTTTGACAGTAAAGAAAATATTAGTGGAATAAAGTATTCATTTTAAAACTGTGTATTGTTAGAAGCTGATAAAAATATTTAAAACGAAATTCAAAAGTTCCATCGACAAATATTTTGACACATAAAATTTCTATATTTGTTTTTGTAAAAAAACATATTATATTCAATATATTGTCGTTTATAAGCAATTAATTCTCACCTTAGTATGTATTTTTATCCAATTTATTCAATTTTGTATGCTAGGAATAAACAGAAACTCGTAAAAGGAACTTGATTAATTAACCTTTTTATAAAAGTCCCTGGTTAGGATAGTACAAGAGCTAAATGGTCAATGCTCAATCGATTTAGAACGGGACAAGGAAAATGCAACTATAAATGTGGCTTGGCAGATTTTCCAATTTGTGAATGCTAAGAAATATAGAAAATCGAAAACATAGTTGAGTCGTGTCCCATTACATTGTTTAAAAAATGATTGGCAAAATCACATAAAAGTTCTCTTCTCATCGAATAGCCCAACAGCGAGTACTCCGGCGGCGAAGTGGTCGCGGCGAAACGGTCGTGGCGAAATGTCCTAGACCCATAATTTACAGTTAAAGAAATGTGGCCTTCAATACTTCTAGTTGAATGTAAACTTAATTTATCACAAGCTTGATGGAAAAATATCCAAATTGTGGACTACAAACTAATGTTTTTATCTTTTTAAAAACAATAATTGAAATACAGAATTCTACAAATACTGTAATAAATATTATAGAACAAAATAAATATATTTCTAATAAAGTATATTGAATAAAACGATTAACAATCAACTCAATTATTGAGAAATAAAAATCTTTCAAAATTACCATAGAAGAATTTTAAACTCAATGTATTGTTATTATTGTAAAAAAACCTTAAATACAAATTATAATTTAACTGGTATAACTTTAATTTTAAATTTATTTGTATTATATTTTATTTAAATAGTCATAAAAAGAATTAGATAGTATATCATTTATTTTATTATATTTTTAAAAATAACATAATTTTGAATAATTGACGAACAAAAAGTAACTTTTTAAATGTAAAGAAAAAAAGAACCGGATGGGCCTCGCTCTGCTGTAGACTTGGGGGTGGAGTGCGACTCTTCATAGGATAGGTCATTATAATGGATTTGTTAAATTTGAATTCAATGATAGGTATCATTGTATACGAAAAACGATTCTGAACGGAGATGATATGTTAGTCTAGAATATAATACATTGTTATTTATAAATATTGTAATAAGTATATTTTATTTTGAAACCAAAAATTTAGAAAAATTGTCTATAAATAAGTCAAAATATGTCAAAATACTTTGAAAACTTAACCATGTATAGAAAACGTCAATATAACGATTTGGTGAAAATTTCAAGTTGTTGCAAATTTTCGTTTTTGAGTTAGAGCATTTTAAAAAAAATCGATATCTTTGTCAGTCTAGAACAGGGGTCGGCAACCTTTTTTTGACGGAAGAGCCAAAAGTTACAATATACAACATTTTCCTGATTTTAAAGAGCCACTAAAAATTTTCGTAATTTTTTTAATATAATTTTATTTTTAAATTCTAATAGACATAATAATAATAAAATTAATTATAATAATATAATACATTTATAATAAAAAAAACAGTTTTTAATAATAGGGAAATACATCAATGGGAGCATTGGCTTTGTATGTCTTTTGAAAGTTCTTTTAAATTTGGCTCATAACTTGTTGTTTTGAGTTTCAAGCACGACTCTAGATTTTTATTTGTTAGTTGGCTTCTTACTTTGTTTTTTATTGTATTCATGCAAGAGAACGCTTGCTCACACGAATAAGTTGATCCAAAAATTGCCAGCACTCCAAATGCCAACTTTTTCACCTCGCTGTAGCATTCTGGAAGACTATTCCAGGCTTCGAATATAAATTCCTCTACTCTCGGCATTTCTTTTAGAGCTGTCCACTTGTTCTGCGCGACGTGCATGCATTTCTGAACCTCCAATTCTTCAAACTTACTCTTGAGTTCTATGAACTTGTCACTCCACAGATCTTTGTTTTACAATGATAGACTGTACTCAATGCGGGCCATATCAAATTATTTTTGTTATGTATTATTTCATATTTCCAAAAGCAACAAAAATAATATTTTTTTTTATATCATAAAATATTATTTTTAAACATAAAATATTAATTTTTGTGTATGTAGCTGGGGAGCCACAACTTTAGACCGAAAGAGCCACATGTGGCTCGCGAGCCACAGATTGCTGACCCCTGGTCTAGAATATTATACATTATATTATATTTTACATGTAATTTTATGTCAATATTCGATGTTCAAACGCTTATTGAAAAAAATTTTGCCTATGGGTTTTAACAATTTTTGAATGACAATAAGAACTACTTCTGTGGAATCTTCTATAAAATTTTATCACCGAGAAATAAAATGTTAAAAAATCGAATATTTTAAATGCCTATAAGTGGCTTACAAATCAATATAATATTTTGAAAAAAATATGTCATAAAGGAAATGCCAATCTTAACAGCTGGTAAAATCTGCGACTTATACTTTTTGAATTATAACAAATATTTAAAACCGTTTGGGAATAAATCACTATTTTATGCAATTTCGTAATTATTTAAATTTCAAACAGTCATAAAATTTTTTCCTCTAAGTCCGGTAGTAATTTTTTTAAAGATTTTTGAAGAGTAGCTTATAGATAACCTAGTGTTAAAATTTTGAACCTTAAGTATGAACAGAAAAAATTTTATGAATTTTTATCTACAAAATAACTTGCAAATTATCGTGAGTTTTACACATTTTATACAAATTTGAGCTTTAAGGGCTCATAAAAAAAATTTGAGATAACCGATCACCGATATTTTTTAGTTACGATAAGTTTAACTTATTATAAACCTTGTATTAAATATTCAAGAGTTTTCAGTCTGCCAATTAAATTTTATAGATGTTTCAAATCAAAAATTTTACAAAAATCGAAAGAAATTGTCTATAAATAAGTCAAAATACTTTGAAATCTTAACCATGTATAGAAAAAGTCAATATAAAGATTTGGTGAAAATTTCAAGTTGTTGCGGTTTTTCATTTTTGAGTTAGAGCATTTTAGAAAAACCGATATCATTTGTCAGTCTAGAATATTATACATTATATTATATTTTACATGTAATTTTATGTCAATATTCGCTGTTCAAACGCTTATAAAAAAAAATTGTGCCTATGGATTTTAATAATTTTTGAATGACATTAAGAAATACTTCTGTGGAATCTTCTATTAAATTTTCAAAGTAATTTTCAAAATTTCAAGTATTTACATCGATTAGTTTTTGAGTTATAGCAAAATAAAAAATTTGATTTTGTCGAAAACTTGTTTTGCTTAAAAACTCCCGTTTTTCCCTTATTTTTTTAAGGTTTTTCCCGTCGCATTTAAAAAATATTGAAAGTTTTTACTTTTGACCCCCCAAAGTTCCAACTAGATTCATTTTCCTTTCAGAAAAGTTGCTACATAAGAAAATCGAAGCATTTTTACTGCCAAAAAAGGTGTCGTCAGACACAAAAATAAAAAAATTAAAAATAAAAAAATAAAAAAAATAAAAAAAACACACACATCATTGTAAAACCAGTAGATTCCATCACTCCATTCAGAATCTAAAATTTATAGTTCTTCCACTTTATGAAAAAAATAATAATAATAAATATTTAACTTAACAAATCCTTTACTCTTTTTATATTGTCTCTCCTCCACGTAAAATAATCAATCTGCGACCTATTTCTTCCACTCTTGTATGTTATATAATGCTCTTCTCTTTTCCTAAAATATGTATTGATTACTGCAAGCTCATATGATTCGGCAAAATCCAAAACGTTTTCTCCAGCCTCATTCCTCTCACCAAAACCATGCCCTCCATGCACTCTTTCATACCCTACCCTCTCACTCCCTACGTGACCATTCATATAACAACCAATCACAGCATCCTCATTTCCTGGTATTCCTTGCATCACCTCATCCATCTCTCGCCAAAACTCTTCCTTTTCGCTTTCTTCTCATCTTTCTTCAAATTATATTAATCAAATAATTGATTTTATTAAATAAATAAAAAAATATAAATTGTATTATATATTTAATTGTAGAAAATCATCAAATATATTGTTAGTTGTAAGTAGTTGGGTAGATATCTAATATTAGTGTTTTAAATTTAGTCATTTAGTTCATCAAGAACATCATATATTCAATATTAATCATATTTATAGTTCTTCCACTTTATGAAAAAAAAAAATAATAATAATAAATACCTATAATTTAACTTAACAAAAAATAAGGGTATTCTGAAGTAGTTTTGATTGGCTTAAAAGTGTACAGACACAATATACTGGATAAACACATAAGTACTTCTCTGAATATTCCATAGCATGTTAGTTTGCTCATATAATTTCTAAGAATAAAAATAACCCATGAAATAATTAAGTAAATAATTTGAAATTATTGGAATAATAAATGTAAATTTGTCATGCACTATTTAAGACCTGGGTCTTCAATCTTTTAAAATTTCTGAATACCAGATAAAAACCATACTAATATTCCTTAATTTGTTATTTATTATAAAAATAAATCATAAAACTACATTTTAATATTATAAATGAAAAACTTAGCTAAAATTATCTTGGTGTTTATTTAAAGAAAATGTTTTAATTAGTTATTCCTTTATTATAATAATTCGTATTTTTATTTATTTATATACACCTATATTTTTTTTTACCATATAAAATATAGTCGGAACACTTCATTTTTGTTTTATTGCAGATCTCTTTGTATTTGAAAATTAATACAAAGTTGAATTGAAATCCTTTTTAAGATTTGTCTGAGTTCAAATTAATAACAAATAAAATTAATAATTTTTCTAAATATAGACATTCAAATATATAAATACATTTTTAAGTTTCTACATGACATGTATGACATTTATTTTTCTTCTGATGGTTAAAAATTTTTTGAAACACTTAAGAGTTTATGGTTTTATTATGACATATTATTTTTAATTATAACATTCATTGTATACAAATAATTTTTACAGTTTCTAAATATTTGTTTAAAATATATGTTATTCCTACGTTTTTTTTTTTAATAAACTTGTAAATAATTTTTTTTTTCTAAATATATTACCTGTTTTAATTCTTCATTTTCCAAAAGTAATTCTTTGCATAATTCTTAATATTTTTTATATTTTTTAAAAATATCTGGTTGTTCCTAATCGAAGCGAGAAAAAATGACAAGTATGCATAATGATTTTTAAAAATAATAATTTTAATGTTATGTGAATTATTTTTATAGAGTTCCATCAACTAACATACATTATTCTAGATATTTATTCTAAAACTAAACTATTTTAATGATCTTATTTGATTGCAATCATTATATGCAATTATTTTAGCATATTTGAATGAAATATTGATGAATATTGTTATATTTTTGTATTTAATGTTGAAAAATAAAACTTAATAATTGAAAAATTAAATTTACTATTACTTTTTACAATTTATTATCAATTTATAGTATCAACAGCCATAGTATGCATGGTATATTTTTATATGCGTATTATTCAGTCACATTAAATCATGATAAAATATATGTATTTACTACCTACCTTTTAATAATAACTAATTTGTTATTTCTTGGAAATGAACAATAATTGTTCTTTTCGAATTATTCGAAAATCGGCAATGGAAGTAACATTAATTAGCAAGAAATAAATTTGAATTTCAACATACTTTGAAAATTATTTAAAAATTAATGGCTTAGCCGAATTAATAATTGTAAACGCCATAATTGTTTTTAAATACTTATCTGTAAAATGGCTATCTTGGATTATAAGAAAAAAATTTAATAAAAAATGTAAATTATTTATTTTTAGTTGTAAAAAAATAAAATAAAATATAAGTTATAAAAATTGTAGCGCAGAGCTCAAAATTCATAACAAAAAAAAAAAAAAAAAATTAAAAATGTTGAATAGAAAAAAAGTTATTGCATTAGTCAAATAGATCTGTTACACCCTGTATATTGTAACAAAAGTAAATAACTATATATTTTAAGAATTAGTTTGAATTTTCTAACGTTGTTTACTCGTGTAGTGTATTTTTTTACTATTTTTCATATTTTAACGCAACAAAAAAATGACTGTACTTAAAAAATAGTTATAAGTAAAACTTAAAATACCAAAAACAATTTTATGATAAAAAATACATTTGCTTACATTTTTAACTATTTGGTTATTTTTTTAACACTAATAAGAAATGAAAAGATTTAACATTGTATTGAAAGCATGCACTTAGTTATTATTCGACCAAGGACATAGGTGCTTAGAAAACATTTTAGAACATTTTTATTGAAAGTTCTTTTTACAAAAAATTAAAATAATATAATAAAAGTAAAATCAAATTGCTTTGTCATTAAAAATATAAACAATCAATAACAGGTTATAGTAACTGTATATTTATAGTGACTGTACAATTTTTTGAAGTCTTGAAGATTGCATTTTTCAATATTAGTATAAGTTTAATTGAGTTTAAGATAAATTAATTGCTTTTATACTTACTGTTAAAATTTGAATCAAAAACAATTGTCTTTTAGTAAAAACATTCTATCGATATTAAAATAATAATACTGCGGTATTGGTTCATCAATGAAGATATCGTTGATATAAACACACGATTCGAAGGGACCCCTGGTCTTTTGGAATTTCCAAGTTCGTTAGCATTAATTAAACATTTAAAACAATTTCCACTGCGTCCTGTAGCGATTTTAATTGGCTGAATAACATTCATTGTTCGACGTGCAAGAATCATTGTCGTTCACATTTAAATAAGCACTGATTAGTCTGATGAATTGCCAACACATTATTCACGGTATTTCGAGCTGTTAGATTATACAATTTCTTTTTTTTTTTTCATTTTACCTTTTTCCTCCCAATCCTCATTTTTTCCAGAGACCAGAGCTAAAAAATAATACGTATTCAGGGGGCCACGGGTGAAACCATTTTCTCTGTGGTCGCATATCAAGCAAAATTAAAGATAATGACTATGGGATTTTTGTCGGTAGTTTAATTACCCGGTTAACTTTTGGCAAAGTGAAGAAGGAAAAAAACAACGCACAAGGCCACGAGGAAGGCAGAGAATACTCCCTAAATAAACCTAGGGTCACAAACGTTATGAACTTCCATTATTCTATACGTTAACGCTTTTATTCATTAAGTAACTACGTAGTTTTAGTTCATGTGTAAACAATTTCCTTGATTTACAAAACATTTTATATTATATGTTTCCTATCTTCCTTTGGACTTTGTCGGCCTTTTCACAACTCCTCTGAAAAACGTATAGTAAAAAAAAAACCGACAGTCGGATTTAATTATTAAAATAATTAAACATCAATATCAGATCACTTATTTAATATTTCTATAGTGATTTATTCAATTATTGGTATGAATAAATATATAACTTGTAATCAACATTTTACTTGAAAATTAATATTTTTTTTTTCCAAATAACTACAGCAAAATTATGTAACTAAGAAATTGGTTTATGATTTACATATAGTACGTAGCAGTCCCACTTCCGAATCAACTAAGCTTATATTTATAACTATTTTTTTCTAAATATAATTATTAATTGTACTCGATTAAGTTGTATATAGTTAACAAATATTTCGAATACCAAAAATCAAATCCCAAGAGACGAACAGTGTCGAATTCGATCCGTAATTGGCGTCACCCGATATTTTTAATATATATTTCTTCGATAACATTGTTCTGATGTCAATACAAATACGCATACAAGCAATGGCAAGTATGTAGTAGAGGACCGTAAACAAATAATTCAATTGAACGCGCTTTGTATACATACGTGGAGGGTCCGTAAACTTGAGGAGAAATATATGTAAACACAGCATAATAAACTCATTAAGAACAACAAACACAAAATGTCTCTGGCTGAAAGCTTACAGCATTTATTCAAGGATGTTTTAAAGACTTAACAGCCAGTATAAAAGTTGAATACGACAGCTAATGTTTATGACATTGTCCACAGAGGCGGATTTATCATTTTACGACTATAGGCACCAAACATTTACCGCCTCTCTAATAGGTAAACAAGTTACAAAATACTGCAAAATACCTACACTAAACATTAAATATATAGATAAAAGTAGTGTATATCAATTTTAATTTAATTAATTTACCAATTTTTGATACTTTGATGTTTTTTAATAAAATACTACGAAATTTGCCACTCGCAAATTTTGTCGCCCTAGGCAGCTGCCTACAATGCTTAATAGGAAATTCACCTCTGACTGTCCATATTCTTCTACTGCTATATCATAAGCCATTGTTCAATGATAACATTTATAGAGTTTTAATTTTTATATTTCATAATACAATAAGATAAAAAATTAGTACGATCTGTAACAACTCTATAAAAATAAAAATATAATCTTCAAGCCACATTTAATTAGTTGACAATTTAGTAAGATTAGAAGCACTTATGAATTATTAAAGTTGATAATTGTAATCTATGTTGAACAACTACTGCTTCTAACTACGGTTTAAGATTGTAGTTCATGTAAATACTAGTTTATTTGTAATTTTATCGATCAAAATCGCTATAAATTTTATATATTAACTGTAAAACGAATTATTATGTACTAAATACGTAAACATACTGTATATTTATGAAATAAGACTCCATCCCACTAGGTGTGAAAAAAACAATGTTAAAACAACTATTGAAATCTGGACACGGTCAAATTGGAGTACCATAAATTATAAGAAAATAATCTTTTTCATCTACAGAGAATTTAATTGACTAACTAGTCGAGGACTTTATCTTGCTTTTAAAATAAATATTCCATAATAAACTATAAAAAAAAACCAGATGGGCCTCGCTCTGCTGTCAGTGTTGGGAAATATCTAGATAAATGTATCTAGATAAGTTATCTAGATAAAAATTATTTATATTTTATCTTATCTAGATAAATTTATACTCAGTTATCTTTATCTTCATCTAGATAAAAATCTTGTTATCTATGAGTACCAATCTAGATAATTTATTTAAATAGAATACAAATTCAATTTGAAAATTTAAAATGTTTTTATATTTTAATTTTTACATTTTTCTGTACATCTATATACCTATTACACAGATAATAACTGGCAAGATGACAATCTTCTTATGAAGTTTATTTTAAAAAAAAATTATTTTATATTTTATGTTTATTAATATTTGAAATGAGTTGAAAAAATGATATTTATTTTAAAATGTTTTTAGTTATGATTTTTTTACCTAATATCTGTAGGCTATAATATCCCGAATATTTTCAAAATTAAACATGAAATTATCTCATATTTATCTAGATAAAAATGTACTTATTTTTATCTTTATCTAGATGAAATTTAGTATAACTATCTTTATCTGTATCTAGATAAGAATTAGTATAGTCATCTTTATCTTTATCTAGATAAATTATTAGTTATCTATTCCCAACACTGTCTGCTGTACAGTTGGGGGTGGTGTGCACCTCGTTTATAGGATAGGTCATTATTACAATAGATTTGTTAAATTTTAATGCAATGATAGATATCATTGTATACGAATAACGATTCTGAACGGAGTTAATATGTTTGTCTAGGATATAATACATTGTTATTTATAAATATTGTAAAAAGTATACTTTATTTTGAAACGATAAATATATTTTTCAATTAGAATGGGTTGGCAGTTGCATACAGCGACATAGTTAAATTATTTAAAAATAATGCATGTAGTTATTATAATAATACCTTATATTTACATATAGTATCAATTTTAATATTTATATATATGATATCGTATAATGTATGTTGGTCATTACACATGTTGACGACGTTGACGTTGATACTTGATTGCGACTTTTAAAATTAACAATGGATTTATGTAATTGATAAATTAAATAATTTCAATATTAAAATTTTTAATCTAAAAATTAATACGGTTCTTCGGTTTGGTGATTCTCAGTGAAAAAATTATATAAAACATATTAGCATGAAGACGAGTCATTTTACACAAATATTCTAGACATTTTAATATGTAAGTGTAATAAGTACCTATCTATCATAACTCTTACATAAGTAATTTAAATTATTAATATACTTAATAATTATTTACTTATATTTGTGTATTTTGTTTATTATTTAGATATTAGAAATGACTGAATTATGTCATTCAATGTGTCAATGTGAATATAGTGTATACCCAAGCTCAGCTGATGTTATACATAGTGAACTGTAGTCGGAGAAGGCAGTTACATTTTTTTGGTTAGGCAAGCCCAATAATTGTACTTGTCATTAAATAAAAATAAAACAATTTCATCATTAAAGGTTATATAAGTGCGTGTATGAAAATTATATGACTGCATACAACATCTATACCAATTTCATACAAAAATATTAATAAATGTATGGATAGTGAAATTTGGAAATAATAATGATAATCTGTATAATATACAACCTTCGCGAGTGTCGGTCGTTTACAATCAAGAAACCTAATACAATTGAACTAAAATTAAATAATATATCAACACACCAACAAAATCCAACGATAAAATGAGTACTGTACAAAATAGAGGTCGGTGAGATGATAGATTTTAAACTATTAAGAAATCGGTGACTGTAATAATTGAATATAATTCATTTGCACTATATTATCATTTTATCGACTCTGACGTACTTCGTACGATATGATTATGTACATACGTACACTTTCGGCATTACACATGAGTTTTCGGTCAACCAATTAAATTTTATAGATGTTTAAAAACAAAAATTTTACAAAAATCGAAAATTTAAATTGTCTATAAATAAGTCAAAATATGTCAAAATACTTTGAAAACTTAACCATGTATAGAAAACGTTAATATAAAGATTTGGTGAAAATTTCAAGTTGTAGCGATTTTTGGTTTTTGAGATAGAGCATTTTAAAAAAATGTAATTTGTAAAAACGTGATTTTGCGTAAAATTTCCCGTTTTTTCGTAATTTCTTTATCGTTTTTTTCGATTTTTTTAAAAAGTATTGAAAAGTTAAATTTTAGACTGGCCAAAGTACCATTTACATTTACTTTCCTTTCAGAAAAGTTGCTGTGTAAGCAAATCGAAGCATTTTTACTGCCAAAAAAGGTGTTGTCAGACACAAAAAAAAATTAAATAAAAAAATTAAAATTAAAAATTAAAAATAAAAAAATAAAAAAAAAACACACATCATTGTAAAACCAATAGATTCCATCACTCCGTTCAGAATATAAAATACAAATCAATAATTTTATTATAATATAGTATATTAATAGTTGATTGAAAAATAAAAAAAAATAATCTTCTTCGTTAATAAAACCAGTTTCATCATATTTTCAGTGAATTATCTTTTATATTTATTGAAACATATTAGTATTCATTACTGCATTACACAGATAATAATCATTGTTCGAAACGAATTGTGACATGCCATCTAGTCGGTGCGACATAAACTGTATCGCTCCTATACGTGGTGCTAAATTTAACATACAGCTCATTTTAATGGTTATATTTGGTTACTTTTGATAATGTATTATACTTTAGCTTGTACATAATTATTATTATCCATCTTTATGTGTATATATATATATATATATATATATATATATATATATATATCGTAGTATTAGATTGCTGAAACTAATATTAAGTTTTTTTTATCATCTGTTCTGTAAGATAAGAGTCTGGCAGTATATCGTTAATTTTTTATACAGTCCATTATATAGTGTAGACCATATTTTAAATTCTGAACGGAGTGAAGAATGTATTGATTTTACAATGATGTGTGTTTTTTTTTTTTTTGTGTCTGTCGACACGATTTGGGGCAGTAAAAATGCTTCGATTTGCTTATGTAGCAACTTTTCTGAAAGGAAAGTGAATCTAGTTGGAACTTTGGGAAGTCAAAAGTAAAAAATTTTCAATATTTTTTAAATGCGACGGGAAAAACCCTAAAAAAATGAAGGAAAAACGGAAGTTTTTACGCAAAACCAGTTTTCGACATACTCAAATTTTTTATTTTGCTTTAACTCAAAAACTAATCGATGTAAATACTTGAAATTTTCACCAAATGTTTAGATTAGCGTTCTCTATACACCGTTAAATTTTCACTTTTATTGAGCTATTTATAGACAATTGATATTTTCAATTTTTTTAAGTAATTTTTTTTAAAATAACGATAAAATTTTTTTGGCTGCCCAGAAATTTTGAAAATTTTATACAAGGTTTCTTATAAGTTGTTCCTTAACTGATAAAAAAAAAATCTAAAATCTAAAGTCACGATTTTTTTTTATAAGTGCTCAAAGTTCCAATTTATACGAAATATGTAAAAATTGGAAAAATTTGCAAGTTATTTTGTAGATAAAAATTCATACAATTTTTTCTGTACATACTTAAGGTTTAAAATTTTAACACTAGGTTATCTATAAGCTACTCTTCAAAAATCTTTAAAAAATTTTTACCGGACTTAGAGGAAAAAATTTTATGACTGTTTGAAATTCAAATATTTACGAAATTGCATAAAATAGCGATTTATTCTCAAACGATTTTAAATATTTGTTATAATTCAAAAAGTATAAGTCTCAGATTTTTGAAATTTCTACCAGCTGTTAAGATTGGTATTTCCTTTATGTCATATTTTTTTTCAAAACATTATATTGATTTTTAAGCCACTTATAGACATTTAAAATATTCGATTTGTTTACATTTTATTTTTATAATCGGTGATAAAAAAAATTTGACTCCTACAAAATATTTGATAATTTAATAGAAGATTCCACAGAAGTAGTTCTTATTGTCATTCAAAAATTATTAAAATCCATAGGCGCAATATTTTTTTATAAGCGTTTGAACAGCAAATATTGACATAAAATTACATGTAAAATATAATATAATGTATAATATTCTAGACTGACAAACTATGTCGCTGTATGCTACTGCCAACCCATCCTAATTGAAAAATATATTTATCGTTTCAAAATAAAATATACTTTTTACAATATTTATTAACAACAATATCAAATATCCTAGACAAACATATTAACTCCGTTCAGAATCGTTATTCGTATACAATGATATCTATCATTGCATTCAAATTTAACAAATCTATTGTAATAATGACCTATCCTATAAACGTGGTGCACTCCACCCCCAACTGTACAGCAGAGCGAGGTCCATCCGGTTCTTTTTTTTATATGCATACAATAATACATATCTGAGGCATTAATTTGCTGGTCCATTCCATGCAAATCACATAGCTTCATTATAAAGTCAGGTATTCGTGCATACAATCATCAAGTAAGAATTGATATATCAAAAAAAGCTGTATATTTATAGTATAGAGTGAATGAAACAAGATAACCTAACACCCAGTTACCGTATCACATTTTCTTTAAGCATGTTTCCTAATTAAAAAACTAAAATGTACTTGATTGTATCATAAAAATAGGTAATATATACGTTGCCTTTTAAATAATAGTACTAAACTCATGTAAATTTTTTTTTTTATTATTATGCATAGTAAAATATTTGGTGAGAAATGTTTAGGTATTGTTCTAAAAATGTGATAAGTGACCATATTTTTCTCATGGGCCTCGAAAAACATATAAATGTCGTGGCTGGTAAGTAGAATTAAGGGTTTTCTATTTATTTTTAAAGGTTTTGAAGTCCTTTTTAACGGGTGGCTTTGTGGCTCTTACGAGTTTTTTCTCTGTGTTGTTTTCTTTCTACTTTATCTGGTTAATTTATGACCCTCCTGAATTTATATGCATGTATATATTTTTCTATTTGTTTATTTTATTTTATTTTATTTTTTTGTGATGAAGGGGTGTTAAAAAAACCTTGAATAGATTATCCTCGTCTTGTGAAAAGCGAAAATAATTGAATAATTATTTATTACATAAGGTCGTTATTATAGGTTTTTCCAATACTTTTTTCCTTTTGAATAGTACTGTAAATCTTTTTAAGTATTGCTTATATATTTAAATTCTACTGGCCAATTTATGAGAAGGTTTGTTCATTTCCATTTTAAATCACCAGTTACCGCTAACGAAATAGATTTATAAGAATACAAAAATACAGGTTAACTACGATTTATATACAAATCGTTGTCTCACGTTTCAAAATCAAAAATGTATTTCCGTTAAGCTATCCGTTGATTTTTTTTTTTATTATTATTTCCAACGTATTTAAAATTCAATGAATAAAAAAAACATGTTCACAACTATTATAGTTATTATATATTGCAGGGGTGGCCAACAGGTCGATCGTCACACGAGTTCGAGGTGATCGCAACTCCTTTTCAATTTTTTTCGAATTCTTTCAGAACAGCTAAAATATTTATTTATTTATTTAATTTTTTTTTATTTTTTTTTTTTTTTTATTATAGCTTCAAGTAAAATATTTATTTATTTTCTGTACATTTTTTTATCCTTATTCAACCCACAAATATAAAAATTAAAATAATAACAATTAATAAAGAATTTATTAATAATATATATGTAATAATATTTAGTAATATATAACTATAAAAAACGAAATTATACATTGAAATCGAATAGTTATGTAAGTGTTTTGTAAATATTCTAACGTATATTCCGTATTAAAAAACGGTATTTATCATTCCGTATAAATTTATAAAATATGTGTTATTTAAGATTGGAAAATTAAAGTTATTATTACTTATTGATATTTTAAACAGAATAAATAAAGGAAGCCTAACATGCATGTAAATAAACTATATTTTTGCTAAGTTACAACCATTTTTTTTTTCGGTCTATCATGACAACCTAGAAAAACTCAGAAGTCGATCATAAGCCTTTAAAAGTTGGCCACCCCTGATAAATTGTACTACAAAACCACTGATATACTATTCACCAATACGGCGATATCAGAAACAGTCCTAGTGCAAGTAAACTGTCCTAAGACTCATGCATATTTAAAGGCTTCGTAGTTCAAAATAATTAAAAATTAAAATTAAAATAAAACACTCATCATTAAAAACCAATACATTCCTTGTACCGCTCAGATTCTAAAATAACAAATTATTATAACAATTTTACTTTCGATGTTATAACGCCGACGTTAAGCATCATATAAAAGTTTTGAATACTTCATATAGTTATTAAACAGTAATTTATATATGTATTGTAAATCGATATTCGTTACTTCATGGAACGAATACCTAAAAAAAAATTGCATTGTTTTGTAACGAAAAAGTCGAAATTGTTATATGAAATTTACTAGTATATAGGTTTAATTTGATTTCTTAAAAATTAAATACATATCAAAAAATGACTAGCAATAGTATACATAATAAGGGTGACCATTGAATTGGCTCTCGAAAATGTATATGTATTTGAATTGGCTCCCAAAATTGTTAAATATTGTTATTTAACAAGAGGTTCTCGTAATATTATACGCGTTTACTTTTTCGACACCAACCAATTATAGTCTAGCGCTGGATATACCTGCTATTATATATATTGCATAGTCTTATTGTATTAAGCGTTAGCCGATAACCGATAAATCGTCGTAATCTACTGCAATAAACGATAATCATTGATTTCTATAATTCGGAAAAAGGGATTTCATTTTTTGGCGCGGATGACAATATAAAACTTCTATGTAAATCAACCACATTTTACGTTGATGGAACTTTTTCATACTGTACAAAGTTTTTTTACCAATTTATTACAATTCATGTAATGAAAAACAATCATTATATACCTTTAGTTTTCACTTTACTAAAAGACAAAAAACAAGAATCCTATGTAGACATTTTTCGAATAATTAATAATTATTGCTCAACTTATAATAAGGAATTTAATAATTAAATTATTTAGAAAGCATTTATGCTGACTTTGAAATAGCTATACATAATGCAATAAATGAAGTTTGGCCATTGACTAAAGTTCGTGGATGTCGGTTTCACCTTGGACAATCTTGGTATAGAACTATAAAAAAGTTTGGTCTTTCGTCGGAGTATGTGGAAAATACAGAAATAGGCCAATATTTAACCTATATATTTGGATTGCCATTTCTAGATTCACAATCAGTTGGGGATTGCTTTTCCGACGAATTAGCTGAAATACAGCCTATAAATGAAAATCTTACAAAATTTATTGATTATTTAGTAGAAAATGATATCGACAATGATTCAACATTTCCACCAAAAATTTGGGCAGAAAAGAGCAATAATATTTATCGTACAACAAACTCGTGCGAATCTTTTCATTCCAAATTTAATTCTCAATTTTATTCACCATATCTAAATATATTCAACTTTTTAATTTTTTTTTTAAATCAGTAGCGTTTTTTCTAGGTGTGCAAGTCGTCTGTTAACGCCCTAAAACATTGATGTCATAACATGTGTGTAATATTGTAATTTTTAAATTTGTAATGCATATTACATAGTAATATAATTTTATATATAAAATCTTAAAATAATTATCTTGGAAGTACTCTTCTCTATAAATAAAAATAATAATCAACTAATAAACTATTTTTAACTCGAGATTCGACCATGCGGCGTGTACCGTCTGCAGCTACGACGCGCGATGACGTGCTTACGGAATATTATGTATTATGTCGTAGAGGACGTTAATGTTTTGAACAACGCCTTGTGGTATCTAATATCCCATATTCGTAATTTGTCGTGATATTGTCGGCTAACTTCGGTGCAATGTTAATACTAGACCAAGTCGTTGAAAATGAAATTAACGACCAACCGCTAATGGCAGTGGTGGGGATCATCGCGGCTGCACGTCGTACTGCAACGCCGATCGCCGAAAACTTATTGTTTATATCTGTGCATCTACTGCATCAGTATTGTACTAGTACTGTTTTTAACTATTATTTACTAGTATTTACTGTTTAGTTCTATCTTTTATGCATTTTTATTGAAATTGATTGATAATTCAAGACAGTAACCAGGTATTTATTTTTATTTAAGATAACCTAAGTACTAATTTACAATACGTGTCGTATATTCTTAACTTATTACTTATTAACAATATGTATAACCGTAGCAAAGTTGTAAATCAATTAAAACAAAAATGCTTTTCAAGTCCCATTGCACAATTTTGGTGGGCTAAGATTTCTTAGAAGCATTATAGGAGTACCAATTTTTAATGTTAATAAATGTGGTGGGAATCCAGGAGGGTTAAGTGAATTGAGAAATTCTACGGGTTAATTAACTGCATCATCTATTTCCAGCACCGAATTCACCGATCTGTATTCCATTTTTTTTTGCTTGAAAAGAGCTCAATAATATTTTGTTTATTTCTCCTGCTGTATCATTTTTTGATGTCAAAATGGCCCTCTCACATAACCAGTCCATTAATATTTCTTTGAGGTTTTCGATGCCAGGGTATATTTTGTATGTAAGTTCTTGTAAAGTATTAACAACGGTACCTAATCCTGTCGGCAAAGTAATTTTTTCTTCAAATTCTGGATATTTTCCATTTCCTGTTTTTAAGAGTAGCTCAGAAAACTGTTCAGCAGTCTTGTCTCCTTTTAAATGTACTTGCATATTTTTGGTCAAAGAAAATTTTTCTATTTTAGACCACAAATATGAAGACTTGATGCATGCTGCGATTTCATTAGCTCGAGTTCCTCTGGGTACGATTGGTAGAGTTTTTCGAAAATGTCCAGCTTACAGTACTGTGACTCCTCCCATTAGTAAATTTGAATTCCTTAGATTCTTCAGACAGTTGTTTAAAGCCTCAAAGCCTTTCTTATGAGACATTGGACTTTCATCCCAAACTATGAGCTTACATTTTATCAGAACATTTGCCATATTAGATTGTTTATTAATATTGCCTAATAACCTTATTTTAGCCAAAAGTATATTGATTAAGTGGGTTTTACCAGTTCCACCAGGAGCGTCTAAAAATATACATTTTCCTAAAATTAATTTAATACTATTTAAAGTTTGTTTTTAAACAAACCGCTGTTCCTCAATCAAATAGGGTTCATTTTGCAAAACAATTTCCTGTAAAACATTTAAATCATAGCTTTTTTCTTTTAAATATTCTCTATTTAAAATTAAAATTATACATTAGCTTGTGCATTATTTGAAATTTACTTACTACTTGTTGACGTATTTGATGTTAAGTTTTGTTCGTCTGGAGAAACCTGACTAAAATATCCAGTAACAGAATTGTTTGAAGACAATGATGAATGTGTTCGAGCTGTACTTGTTTGTGTTGTTGTATCATCACTAAAATGTGGATGGTGTCTAACATTTAATTTAGTTTGATTATTCTTATAAAATTAATACATGGTCAGCAAACTCACACACACATACCACCTTCAGGAAATGCTGACCAGATAGATGGCAATAGAATAAAACGCCGCCGGAAGGACGTGATAAGGGTTCGTTCTACTGCCATCGATGCGGAGGACGGAACGCTGCCCGATTTACGAGTGAAGTGATCGGTCATTCTTTTGTTTTTTGTATTAATAATATTTTTCATTTGTCTTTAATAAAAAGGTTTTAAATATAACTATAAAAGGTGTTCATATTTAATAATTTTTCTATTTTAAGTATTTTGTGTGAGTCTATGAAAAAGTTGGTACACTTACAAAAAGGGTATTAAAACTATATTGTATTTCAAACCTCAAATTTAGAATTGGTAGATCGACTTTATGTGGCATTGTACGGACAACGTGCATGCAAATATGGGAAGTTATGCATGATGAATGTATACCAACACCAAATGAAGAAAAATGGCTGGAAATCGCAGAAGGTTATCAACAACGAGTACAATTTCCTAATTGCATAGGTGCTATTGACGGAAAAAGCATCGAAGTCACCAAACCACGTGGAAGTGCGTCTCAATATTTTAACTATAAACAGTTATTTCTGTGGTTTTATTAGCGGTGGTTGATTCTAATTATTGTTTCACGTTTATTGATATCGGGTCGTTTGGAAAGGACTCGGACTCTACAATTTTTAAAAACTCAACTTTATATCAACATCTACAAAATAATTATCTAAATGTTCCAAAACCAAATCTAATAAATGGTATTCAGATACCGATGCCATATGCATTTGTGGGTGACGAAGCTTTTGGGTTGTTGACAAATATGTTAAGACAATATGCGGAAAAATGTTTACCAGTCAATAAAAGGATTTTTAACTATCGACTTTCACGCGCAAGACGCTATGTAGAGTGTTCGTTTGGAATTTTATCCAATAAATGGAGGATATTTCATCGCCCCATAGATGTTGATGTAGAATTAGCAATTGATATTGTAAAATGTTGTTGTATTTTGCACAATTTCGTTCGCCCACGAGATGGATATAATTTTGAAAATTCTCTAACAGTAACCGGTTTAACAGACATTGAACTAGATTATAACTTTAACGTAAATAAGTCAATTAACAGATATCGAGATGCATTGGCAAATTATTTCAGTAGTGAATTAGGACAAGTGGCATGGCAGTAGAAAAAATTTAAATTATATGTACGCTTATTTATGTTCATCCATTTTTTTAGTTAATAACTTAATAGTAATACACTTATTTAATTAATAATATCATATGAAAATAAATTAATATAGTCAGTAAGTACTCACTAATTATTTTTTGTTCTGTTTGAGTTTTTTCACAAAATTTTTCAGATATAACAGTTGCAACTTCCATCCATCCATCATTCTTCTTATTCCTATCTTTATACATCTCGCTTACATCCCATACAACTGGACGTTTTTCTATTTCTGTTATTAATAGTTCTACATCCATTTTACTCATTTTAATTAAACTATATTTTTATAATACAATATACAGACAAAATTTAGCAATTAACGATTGTCTTCTCTTCTTTTACTTCGCCTTCCTCACAAATATTTGGGGTCGGCCACCCTTGTCCTACACCTCCACTTCACTCGGTCAATCAAATCTCCTCTGCACACACCGACAGCCCTCATGTCATTCTCCAAAGTCTCCAACCATCTCTTTTTTGGTCTTCCTCTTCCCCTTTTCCCTTCAACGTCCATCACCATAACCACTCTTACTGCATTCGTTTCTTCTCGCCTCATCACATGCCCAAACCAACTCAGCCTATTTTCTCTCATCTTGTCCACAGTTGGCGCTACACCACCACTACCTCTCACGTATTCATTCCTTATTCTATCTTCTCTTGTCACTCCACTCAACCATCTAAGCATTCTCATTTCCGCGACACTCATACTTTGTTCTATTCTCCTGTTAACCGCCCAACACTCTGAACCATACAGCATAGTTGGTCTCACTACACTATTATAAAATTTACCTTTCAGCCTAATTGGAATTCTCTTATCGCATAACACGCCCAAAGCTTCTCTTCATTTCATCCACCCGCACTTAATCCTATGTTTTACATCAATGTCAAAGCCCCCGTCCTTTTGAACAAAAGATCCTAAATATTTAAAGCTCTCAACTTCACCTATCACATCACCATCTATTGTCAGTTTTCTCCTCATTCCTTCAACTTCTTGGTCTCTTTGTCCAAAATCATACTCAATATACTCAGTTTTATTTCTACTAATTCTCAATCCCTTTTCTTCGAGGGCTAACCTCCACTCATTTACCCTATGATTGACAACTTCCAGGTTTTCTCCTATCAGAACTATATCATCCGCAAACATCATACACCATGGTATCTCACCCTGTATCTCCTTTGAAACCTCATCCATTACCACTGAGAACAGGTAGGGGCTTAGAGCTGAACCCTGGTGCACACCTACTCCTATACTGAAACCTTCTGATACTCCACACCAACTCTTGACACTAGTACTCGACCCTTCATACATATCCTGGATCAAATTAACATACATTTTTGGGACATTTTTTCTCATTAATGCTCACCTTAAAACTTCCCTTGGAACCCTGTCATACGTCTTTTCTAAATCTATAAACACCATGTATAGTTTTTTATTCTTTTCTCTGTACTTCTCTACTAATTGCCTAACACAAAATAATGGCTCCATTGTCGATTTTCCTGGCATAAAACCAAACTGGTTTTCTGATATCGACGTCTCACTTCTTATCCTCATCTCTATAATCTTTTTCCAGATCTTCATACTATGACTCATGAGCTTTATTCCTCTATAGTTCCCACATTCTTGTATATCTCCTTTTCCTTTAAATATTGGTACAATAAAACTCTTTCTCCAATCTTCTGGCATTTTTCCCTCTATCAGTACCTTTTCAAAAAGATTTTTCAACCACCCAATGCTTACATCTCCTAACATTTTCCACACCTCTAAAGGTACTCCATCTGGTCCTACCCCTTTTTTATTTTTCATCGCCTTCACCGCATCTCTCACTTCCTCCTCACCCACTAGACCAATCAATCCTTCATTCCATGACATACTCTCTAAAGCTTCTTTTGGATATTCCTCGTTCAACAATTTCTCAAAATATTCTTTCCATCTTTTTTTCACATCCTCATCTTTTGTTAAAACTCTCTTATCCTCATTTTTTATACACCAGACATCTTTGAAATCCTTGGATCGCTTTTCTCTCACCTTCGCCAGTCTATAAATTTCTGTTTCTCCTTCCTGTGTTCCTAGCCGCTCATATAACTCATCATACCTATTAAGCTTCGGTTCATGTGTATGTATTGAAACCTTGAATTTACACCAGTGTCATATTTTCGAATTTCATCTTCTAAAAATTTTATTTTATCTCTGATTTATTTTCGGTGTGGTTTTATTATATTGGAACTTCTTATATTAATTGTTGTATCAGTTTGAATACTATATAATCAGTGGCGTTTCCTGACTTTCGGCGTTAGACGTTAATGTGTGATTGATTAGGAACCCCCACCCCCTTATGAAAAATAAATTCTTATCAAATATCAACATATTATTATTTATTTTTTTTATTTTACATACTTTTTAAGTTTTTAAAAATACATAAAATATTTATAAAATTAAATTATTATACCAGCTGAAAATGATTTTATGAATATTATCTACTATAGATTGATTTTTATTTAAATTCAAATTCTATTCTTCTCTCTTTCTCAGTAAATTTGTTTATAACATCTTCATAACATTTATTTCTGTTTGTTCTTAATTTGAAAACCAATTATTTTTCTATTAATATCACACTTAAGTTGTTCATTCTTTCTTGTATTTGAGTTGAACGACGATATGTATGAATTCTTTTTAAAGATGAAAATGATCTTTCCACTGAAGCGGTTGTTGTTGGTATTAGTTGATATTAATTGAGCCAACTTATACACCTCGGAAAATCCACTATTTAAGCTCATTTCAGAAAGATAATTAATAAATTCAATAATACTTTTATCGGATGATTTGTTTAAGGTGTACCATACATGAAGTTCATTTTGTAGTTTACCATAGTTGAAAAAATCGCCATAAATATCTTGTAAATTTTGAAGTAAATTAGATGGAAAATTATCTTTTTTCGCAACCATTTAATTTTTGTAGGATTAAGTAAATTAAAATATTGTAATTTTTTAAACGATTTAAAACGGATATTAATTTGAGATTGTATAGTGTCGATAATTTCAAAATAAAGACGTCTATAATAATCTTTCCTGTCGGTTTCTGTTTGTCTAACCATGCGATTGCTTACAAAAAGTTCGTTAGCATTTTCAGTAAATGATGCCCATAAAGTATCAAAATTTTCCCTTTCTTGGTATAATTGGTTTTGAAAATCAAGTATTTTTTGACTACAAAATAAAATATCAAAATTTTTTGATTGTAAAATATTGAACAATACGTCAGTAAAATTAAGAAGATTAGATAATATTTGTATAATAAAAATGTTTTTATTTTCTTGAAGAAAATTTGCAAATCCTTTTGCTGTCATTCCAGTAACATTATCAAAATCACCACTTTCATAAACAAACATAAAAAAATGATGTTCGATGATTATGAACTGTATGAACTAATCGTGAAGTAAAGTTCCAACAAGTAGTAGTCAATGTGGGTAACTTTTTGGTCATAAATTCTGAAAGTGCTTTTAGTTTTTTAGGAGAATGAGAAAAAAATATAGGTAAAGAGTTAAGACCTTGAAAAAAAATGTTAAGTTCCTTGTTGCATTCTAATGATTGTTGAAGTATTAAATTAATAACATGCGCATAACAATGAGTAAATATAGCTTTAGGATATTTCTCTAAAACTTTACTTTGCAACCCGTTTAAATGACCAGACATTACTGCTGCCCTGTCATATGTTTGTGCCACTAATTTGTTTTAAATTTTAAATTTTTCAACAACTTGATTAACGTGATTAAATAAAGAGGCTGCTGTTTTGTCAGCACTCATGTCATCAAATCCAAGAAAACGTTCAACAATTTTGTTTTCGTTTTTTGAAAAATATCTCAGTACTGTCGATAGTTGTGATTTATTACTAATATCAGTTGTTTCGTCAAGCATAATTGCCACGTATTGTGTATTTTGAATTTAATTAAAAATCTCATGTTTAATAACATCACCAACAGAATTTATTAAATCATTTTGTATGGCAACAGAAGTGCCTCGAAAAATAGTAGATGTATCTAAATGCTCTTGTAATAATGGATCAAATTCTTGGGTGGAAACCAATAACTCCATATAGTTTCCCCTATTTACTGAAAATTTGTTTTCATGATGTCCCCTAAAAGGTAATTCCTGTTTAGCTAAAAAACATACTGCATTTATTAATCTTTTTAATATTTCTCTATTTTTTGCTGCTTCTTCATTATGTAATTGAATATCTATAAGATTCTGAACGGAGTGATGGAATCTTTTGGTTTTACAATGATGAGTGTTTTATTTTTTTATTTTTTATTTTTTATTTTTTTATTTTTGTGTCTGACGACACCTTTTTTGACAGTAAAAATGCTTCTATTTGCTTATGTAGCAACTTTTCTGAAATGGCACTTTGACTAGTCTAAAATCCAACTTTTCAATACTGTTTAAAAAAATCGAAAAAGACGATAAAAAAATTACGAAAAAACGGGAAATTTTACGCAAAATCACGTTTTTACAAATTACATTTTTTTAAAATGCTCTAACTCAAAAACAAAAAACCACAACAACTTGAAATGTTCACCAAATCTTTATATTGACGTTTTCTATACATGGTAAGGTTTTCAAAGTATTTTGACATATTTTGACTTATTTATAGACAATTTAAATTTTCGATTTTTGTAAAATTTTTGTTTTTAAACATCTATAAAATTTAATTGGTTGACCCAAAACTCTTGAAAATTTAATACAAGGTTTATAATAAGTTAAACTTATCGTAACTAAAAAATATCGATGATCGGTTATCTCAAATTTTTTTTATGAGCCCTTAAAGCTCAAATTTGTATAAAATGTGTAAAACTCACGATAATTTGCAAGTTATTTTGTAGATAAAAATTCATAAAATGTTTTCTGTTCATACTAAAGGTTCAAAATTTTAACACTAGGTTATCTATAAGCTACTCTTCAAAAATCTTTAAAAAAATTTCTACCGGACTAGAGGAAAACATTTTATGACTGTTTGCAATTTAAATAATTACGAAATTGCATAAAATAAAGATTTATTCTCAAACGATTTTAAATATTTTTTAGAATTCAAAAAGTATAAGTCTCAGATTTTTGAAATTTCTACCAGCTGTTAAGATTGGTATTTCCTTTATGTCATATTTTTTTCAAAACATTATATTGATTTTTAAGCCACTTATAGACATTTAAAATATTCGATTTGTTTACATTTTATTTTTATAATCGGTGATAAAAAAAATTTGACTCCTACAAAATATTTGATAATTTAATAGAAGATTCCACAGAAGTAGTTCTAAATGTCATTAAAAAATTATTAAAATCCAT
Source organism: Sipha maydis (assembly GCA_034509805.1). Lineage (NCBI taxonomy): Eukaryota > Metazoa > Arthropoda > Insecta > Hemiptera > Aphididae > Sipha > Sipha maydis. The sequence continues at coordinate 44,177 of JASXSY010000664.1, read as the reverse complement.
AGGCACAATTTTTTTTTATAAGCGTTTGAACAGCGAATATTGACATAAAATTACATGTAAAATATAATATAATGTATAATATTCTAGACTGACAAACTATGTCGCTGTAGGCAACTGCCAACCCATCCTAATTGAAAAATATATTTATCGTTTCAAAATAAAATATACTTTTTACAATATTTATAAATAACAATGTATTATATCCTAGACACACATATTAACTCCGTTCAGAATCGTTATTCGTATACAATGATACTATCATTGCATTCAAATTTAACAAATCCATTGTAATAATGACCTATCCTATAAACGAGGTGCACTCCACCCCCTACTGTACAGCAGAGCGAGGCCCATCCGGTTCTTTTTTTTTTTTTGTTTATCTAATGATGTGTCAATTCTAGCAGTTGATGATGATAAAAATGTCTTAAATTTAAAATATCCAGCTATATGAATTTCTGATTCAGTATGTTTTTTAACAGCTGTATTTAAATGATATAAATCATCATACCCTTGATTATTCCACAGTTTTTTTCGTAGAAAATTGCAAACAAGGCCAACAAAAAAATTTGTTCGATACTTCACAACCACATAACCAATCAGATATATTATAAAGCTCTTTACGAAAATACCGAGTGCATGACTTATTAACTGTCGTTTTTTTTAATTTTTACCGTTGTTAAAATTTCAAGATCTGGACACGGTCTACCATGTTCAATTAAAACTTTTTTTTCAGCAAAGCATTTGCACGAAATGGAAAATATCCAGAATGTGAAGAAAAAATTACTTTGCCGACAGAATTAGGTACCGTTGTTAATACTTTACAAGAACTTACATACAAAATATACCCTGGCATCGAAAACCTCAAAGAAATATTAATGGACTGGTTATGTGAGAGGGCCATTTTGACATCAAAAAATGATATAGCAGGAGAAATAAACAAAATATTATTGAGCTCTTTTCAAGCAAAAAAAATGGAATACAGATCGGTGAATTCGGTGCTGGAAATAGATGATGCAGTTAATTATCCCGTAGAATTTCTCAATTCACTCAACCCTCTTGGATTCCCACCACATTTATTAACATTAAAAATTGGTACTCCTATAATGCTTCTAAGAAATCTTAGCCCACCAAAATTGTGCAATGGGACTCGTCTACGTATAACTGATCTTCAAAAAAATCTGATAGAAGCTCAAATTATGACTAGATCTGCAAAAGGTGAAGTTTTTATTCCTCGCATACCAATGATAGCATACCATCAGATTATCCATTCCAATTTAAGAGAATACAGTTTCCTGTCAAAGTATGTTTTGCTATGGCAAATGACAAACCTTGAAAATTGCAGGGATTGATGTAAGAGAAGATTGTTTTTCACATAGACAATTTTATGTGGCATACTCCAGAGTCATTATGCCCACAAATTTAGTTATTTTGGCACCAATAGGAAAAACATCAAATGTAGTTTATAGAGAAATTTTGTAATAAGATTGTTGTCATTCATTATTATTTTTTATTATATAACTATTAAAATTGATCGTCTGTCTTGGTCTGCGGCCGTCCGATTAAAGTTAGGCTGTAGAAATTTTTTATACTTAAACCCGGCAACGACGGGTAATTCAGCTAGTATATATCTAATATATAAAATTCTCGTGTCACAGTGTTGGTCATCGAACTCCTCCGAAACGACTTGACCGATTTTCATGAAATTTTCTGTGTATATTTGGTAGGTTTGAGATAATGTTTAAGGCTAATTAAAAAAAGGGATTGACCACCCCCGGGAGGTGCTCAAATAGGAATTTTGAGATTTACGTTAGACATTTTTGTTTATAAATGGTTGCTATGGGGGTTATAAGATTTGAGAATAATATTTATTTATTAGTGGTTGCCATTGGTAATATATAAAATTAATATAATGAATTACCCGACGTTGCAAGGTAACAAAAGAAAATAAATAAATAAATAAAAAGAACATAATTAAGTACTTTGAATATTTTCTATTTGTTTTTGTCATTAAAAATGCTAAGACGCCAGAATGTCAATTTTTGTCGTAGAACAAATGCAGCTACAAACATGAGAAATAGAAGACCGTAAAGAACAGACGAACAATGCCAATCCGATAGTGCGAATGTTCGTGTGAGTATGGCGCAATTGCGTGAATCTCAATCACAAAAGGCACGTGCAGAACGGAATGAACGACGACAATTTGAGCAAAGACAAGCATGTCGATTCGTAGTTGATTCACGCAGAGCAAATGACCAACAACGCCAACAGGAACATCGAGCATTTATATCTGATTCATTCCTGTGACTAGCATTCTAGTGTAAGCCCGATATTGAATATTATGCTCATTCAAAAGTAGTAATTTGTGCTATGGACAAGGAATGCCCGCACTGCCGTACTCTCAAATTCAAAAATGAGCCAGTCGGGATGTGTTGCGTGTCAGGAAAGATGCAACTACCTGAAATTGAAACACTACCTGAACCATTGAACGGTTTATTTATTGGCACAGATCCAGATTCTAACGTGTTCCTGAAGTAAATTAGAACATTCAATTCATGTTTTCAAATTACATCGTTCGAAGCAATAAAAATAGTTCGATATACTAATGCAAATGGTCAACAATAAAATTCTAATTGTAATAATAACAATCACAATTTTTTTGTGATTTTTTTCGGGCATTCTCGTGCCACAGTGTTGGTTATCGAACTCTTCCGAAACGACTTGACCGATTTTCATGAAATTTTCTGTGTATATTTGGTAGGTCTAAGATTACGTTTAAGGCTAATTAAAAAAAGGGATTGACCACCCCCGGGAGGTGCTCAGTTAGCGTTTACACACTGTATTTATATATAATATATAATATACATAGTTGTATATATATAATATATAGTTAATATACATAGTATGTAGTTTTATATATATAACTACAATTTATGAATATTTTTATCGGTTTATTAATTAAATTAATATGAATACTGAATACTTACGATATATTTTTATAATAGACATATCAAAATTAAACTTAACGTACTTAATAATCATTCATAACCAGAAATGTGCAATTCTAAATGGTCTTATCAAATTCTAAAAATTCTAAAATAAAATAATGTGTGCTATAACTTGGATACTAAAAATGTCGAATTTTCTATATGATGTAAGCCGGGATGTAGTTTTGTATATCAACATAAATCTTTATAAAACTATAATCGTTATATATTACTTTTATGTTTTATTGTTACATTTTTTCTTGACTAGGATCTGAAATATCGTATGATTTTAAAAATCACAATCATAGGATTATTACTTGATCGAGATCAGTGTATAATCCACAATGATTTATGGAGATATAATCTTATTTTTATGTATATTTCATATACTACTTCTAGGTTATAAGAAATACATAACATATACATAAATAAAAATATATATATATATATATATACATAATTTGTTATGCAGAGTTATATCAGTCTTAAAAAATAAAATTTTATTTGTTATTGTTGTTAGTATTTATAAAATCAATTATATTACAATTTTTTTTATCATTTTAACTTTAATTTAAACTTTCTTTGTAATACATCGAATCAATTTATTTAATTTCTACGATTTTTTTATAATAAACTACTAATTCCACCAAAATAATACAAACAGAAACCTCACTTAATTTAATTAATTTGATAATGTCCACAGAGTTGAAGAAAAGTCACAAAAAAAGTTAAAAAAAAAATTCATAAAGTTTCATCTGTATCAAAAATACTATTAAAAATTCCTACAAAAATGCTTTCGGTTCTATGTTTATTAATAAAAAGTTAATAAAAACAAATAAAATTATTCAAAATTTTCTCGTATTCCTTTCTTCAATTATGAAAATTTAAATTTATCCTATATATAATTATATGATGAATTGTTAATAGGCACTATAATTAATACCAACAATATGAATAAATATTTTATATTGTAAATTTAAATAAATAATGAGTTCTGAAATTCTGTAAATAAATTTTAATTTTAAATCACAATAATAATCGTCCAACTTTAATGGATACCATTTAACATTTACCCTATTAAAAAACTATTAAAATAAGTTTATGTGACCACTTAGAATTTGAAAATTTGAATGCGTTAATATATTATATATTATATGTGTTTAATAAACCAATCCTTTCATTATTTTTGAATTTAATATGAAATATGTTTTAAAATATTCTTTAACTAAATCAAACATTAACTGTACATAAAATGTACATTAAACATTATTTTCAAATCAAAGCTTAGAAATATATATTCTGTGCTCATCTGTTGACATATTTTAATGTTTGATCTCCACATCTTATTCCTTTTGGTATTACTATTTTATATTTTATTTATAAATATATTAATTTAGATGTGTATTATTTATATTTCATTTACTTTTTGCGAGATGATTCGAAAAATATTATTTTTGATAAATACACTTTAATAGTGCATATAGCATAAAAATACCGGAAACACATACTTGTATTATATACTATAAACGGAATAGTACGTATTACATTTTTTACCTAACACTTCATTTTAATCTTTTCTATTCATTTTTTAACAAGGAGATTTTTAATAATATGTGTTTTAAGTCAAACATTTTACATGATATTATCATTAGTGTAAATTACTTCTAATGTTTTTAATATGTTGATATCTCAATTAAATGTAATACATTAAATTCAATATCTACAATATCAATATCTTAAGAAATCACTGTTAAATACTAATATTTTTCCCGAATCCACTGTCGTTGGTAATGTATATCGAAACATATTTTTTAGTGTCAAAGACAAAATTTTCTTTGACGTATTATTATACAAATTTTTTCCGGCCATTTATTGAACACTTTTGATGCAAGTCTGAAAAAAAATCAGTCGTTACATAGCAGATGTACAATATTATTTTCACTTTGGTACATCCTATCATATTATTAAGTTTTATCAGAAAAAATTACTATTTCGATCTTATAACTACAAAATATATAATATATACGAATTCAAAAAAATTATACAACTAAAAAAAGAAATTATTTTAATGATTTTAACTCAACGAAATTATTTGTTGCTAAATGTATAGTTTACTGTATAATATTATTTGAATATTTTTGAGTACCACAATAATCTTATCACCATTTATATTTGTTATAATATATATATATATATATATATATATATAAAATTGTATTAATTTAAAAATACTACGATGCTAAATTCCTAGCAAAACTTTTTTCTATACGTTTTATTGTATATACTAATATAAATAAACTATTTATTATAATAATGTTTTTATCACAATATTATATTATTAAATTAACAATTATACATAAAAATAAAACTCATTGATAATCATTATGAGATTATAGATATAAATATCAGACTATTTAATTTTTACTATAGATCAACAAATTAGTTCCTATTTAAAATCCTATACTTATTATAATATTATACACACATTTGTTTATATTAAAATAAAACAATATTTTATAATTAAACATACTACGAGGTTAGTATAACCTCGTATATTATGTTTTTTTGATGGTTATTTACATTTGTCGTAAGTTTCATTGTGCTATTTAAAAATGTATGTAAATTATAATAAAAACAAAATTGCGACAGTCCCTTTTTTAGGGAGGTTAGAAATGATTTATTCCCATGTTACACGGGAAAAATGTCAAAATTTGCAGTTCAATAATGAGGAACTTCACTCATTCATAGTAAACACCACTGGAGAGTATAAAATAATACTAACTCAGCATATATTCTTTTATATGATGAATATACCCGCTATATTTCATATATTTTTTATAAATATACAAATTGCGAAAATCGTAATTTACTAGAATATTTTTATAATGACGGAATTAAAGCATTATTATCATTGTAAATTTTCTTGTTATGTTGTTAGTAATAATATACTAGTTATATAATGTCGTAGCTAAAAGTTTAATAGTAAAGTAATCTATGTAATAACTTACAACATTCAATTTATTGTGTATCTATTATGTTAGATTAATACATTATAAATAGTTTTATGTATCTGCAAACAATATTGAAATAATGGCGCAATATGAGACTTTTAAAGAAACAAAAAAAAAAAAAAAAACATTTTATGTGAGCTTTCCCATATCATTCCATGTACAAAATAGAGAAGGGTCTATGAGAGAATTTATTATACATAATCTCGGTTCAAATTCAGCCATGGGCCATGACTACAATACTAAATATCCTCCATTATGAAAATTCCAGCAATTATAGGAAACCTGTGCATTTCTAAGGAAAAAAAAATATTGTCTATAAGATAATTGCGTATACATCTTGGTTTAACTTTAAAAATACACTATGCTCACTAATAGAAAACATTTCAAAAATACATAGCTTAAGCTACACGTTAAATAAAATCTACTAAGAAAACTATTGCATACAAAGTAAGAAAATAATCCATCAATTATGATAAATAGATCACAAAAAATCTACTTAGTTAAATAAATGTAATTGTTGAATTAAAATCCAACTTATATAGGGATGTATTTTTATCATATTTTAAAGTCTTACATAATAGGAAAAATTAATTTTTTTTTTTACGATGCATAGTACATTTTTCATATCTAGAACTTTAAATTTTTTTTTTTAATATATTTATTGTTAAATTAATCGTAACATACTTTTTATTGAGGCATACATACGCAAACATCATGTAACATATAAATCCTAAACAAATTCTCTACGTATAAAATTATCATTTTTGTTTATTACATATTATAATAATGATAACGGTATTTTAACAGTCTTACTGACTGACCCGAAAATGCTTCGCTATTGATAGATTTCTCAGGTATTAATTTGTTATTTATTTTCTAGATGTTAAATAATTATTTTTATTTTTCTACCCTGTGGAAAGGGGTGTCAGAATACTTCCGCGGTTTCCTCAGTCGGTCGTAAGAGGCGACTAATTGGGTTGCATCAGGTCGACAGCCGGTGTAAAATTATGTCAAATAGAATGAGGAGTCCTTATCGATACTTAGGCGGTTTGTCCCCATCTCGGATGTGCGCGGGGACAACAGGTGAGAGGAAATATTATATCTAGAGGAGGAGGAGACCTGGATGTTGAAGTGTGTGATACCACCCGGACAGCCAGTGTGGTAGCTGTTCCACCAGTTATGTGTGCAGATCTACCCAACACGGGTAATGTCAACGGTGTTGGGACATCACCATTGCGCCCCGGGTTAAATCTGAGTCTAGGTATGAGGGATAGATTTAAAGTGAGAATAGGCACGTGGAATGTTGGAACGTTGACAGGCAGAAGTAGAGAATTAGCAGAAGTATTGAAGAGAAGGAAAGTTAATATTTGTTGTGTACAGGAAACTAAGTGGAAAGGAGAGAAAGCAAAAGAAATAGGAGAGGGCTATAAGGTAATTTATTCAGGCAGGACTAGTACTATGAATGGCGTTGGAGTAATATTGGATGATGAGATGAAAATTAAGGTAGTCGACGTAGGAAGGAAAAATGATAGAATTACTACGGTGAAATTAGTTTTTGAGGAGAAAGTATTAAACTTAGTAAGTGCGTATGCACCACAAGTAGGATGTGAAGAAAGTGAAAAGGAAGAGTTTTGGCGAGAGATGGATGAGGTGATGCGAAGAATACCAGGAAATGAGGATGCTGTGATTGGTGGTGATATGAATGGTCACGTAGGGAGTGAGATGGTAGAGTATGAAAGAGTGCATGGAGAGTGTGGTTTTGGCGAGAGGAATGAGGCTGGAGAAAAAGTTTTGGATTTTGCAGAATCGTATGAGCTTGCAGTAATCAATACATATTTTAGGAAAAGAGAAGAGCATTATATAACAAACAAGAGTGGAAGAAATAGGTCGCAGATTGATTATTTTATGTGGAGGAGAGACAATATAAAAAGAGTAAAGGATTGTAAAGTAATTCCTGGAGAGAGTGTAATAACACAACATAGGTTGATGATAATGGAAGTATGGTGTAGTGGAAAAAAGATGAACAAAAGAAAGAAGACAGGGAAGGAGATCAGAATTAGGTGGTGGAAATTAATAGGAAACAAAGAGAAGGAGTTTATAAAGAAATTAAAAGAAAAAGCTGTGTGGAATGTTGAGGGAGATATAAATGAGGTTTGGAGAAAGATGGCCACTTGTGTTAAGAACATAGCAAAAGAGGTTGTTGGTGAAACCAAAATTAGTTTACCAGAAGACAAGGAAACGTGGTGGTGGGATGAGGAGATTCAGAGAGTAGTAGCAAGTAAGAAAAAGCAATTTAAGGTATGGCAGAATAGCAGGAAAAGGGAAGATTGGATAGAGTATAAAAATGTATGCAAAATAGTGAAAAGTGCGGTAAGCAAACCGAAGCTTAATAGGTATGATGAGTTATATGAGCGGCTAGGAACACAGGAAGGAGAAAAAGAAATTTATAGACTGGCGAAGGTGAGAGAAAAGCGATCCAAGGATTTCCAAGATGTCTGGTGTATAAAAAATGAGGATAAGAGAGTTTTAACAAATGATGAGGATGTAAAAAAAGATGGAAATAATATTTTGAGAAATTACTGAACGAGAAGTATCCAAAAGAAGCCTTAGAGAGTATTTCATGGAATGAAGGATTGATTGGTCTAGTGGGTGAGGAGGAAGTGAGAGATGCGGTGAAGGCGATGAAAGAGAAAAAAGGGGTAGGACCAGATGGAGTACCTGTAGAGGTGTGGAAAATGTTAGGAGATGTAAGCATTGGGTGGTTGAAAAATCTTTTTGAAAAGGTACTAATAGAAGAAAAATGCCAGAAGATTGGAGAAAGAGTTTTATCGTACCAATATTTAAAGGAAAAGGAGACATACAAAAATGTGGGAACTATAGAGGAATAAAGATCATAAGTTATAGTATGAAGATCTGGGAAAAGATTACAGAGAAGAGGATAAGAAGTGAGACGTCGACTTTCATAAAAGTGTAATGAGACTAACTATGCTGTTTGGTTTAGAGTGTTGGGCGGTTAACAGGAGTGTTTGATATATGGTTAAAAAACAGTATTTGAGGGACCACTCGCAATGAGAATAATTTACTTTTTTTTAAATTAGTTGATATTCGCCTTTACCTACTTGAAATAGCCAACCGCATCGTCTATCAACGCGTGAGCGCCGTGTTAATGGGGCAACAGGCCGCTTCACACACATGATGCCACGGGCGATGAGATTACCGACAACGACGACGAACAAGGAAGGGACACAGCGACTTAAAATTAAACACGGGAACGAGGAAAGTACAGTTTAGTTAATGGGGGGGATGCTCTACTGGTCTATTCGGTCTGGTGCAAAGACCAATAGAGTTCACACCAATCGGACAAATACTAAACTAAACAACTTAAAAACTACCTATAAATACGTGACGACTAGAAAATGATGGTAATCGGGAAGAAGTTCTAGGCGACCTGGGCGGTCTCGCACACACCACGCCGGGTGCTGGCGGTCTTACGCACGACACAAGACGACAGTTGGGTTGATCGCAATAAAACAATTGAACCAGAATAAACAAAAACTCACTTGGACACGGAGCACGGGTTGACAGCCGAAACTCAAAGATACCGGAAATAATTCACATAACACGCATTGGTAAGGAATAAATAATGGTACTTGACAACTTTTGGTAACTTATGATTATATTGAAGTGTATAATAAAGTGAGAAATTCCACAAAGGCGAGAATAATAGTAATAACTAATTGGCTGTGATGATTGTTTTAGGAAAAACAGAGCTTTTAGTCACAACAGATAATCCAAACAGATCATCAATACCCAGGTTCAACATCATTTCTTTCACGAACCACCAGGGACTATATTACGAATCACAAAAATTGAGATCTTGGGTGAGGGTAGATTAACAATTTCCCCACCATGCGAAATCTATATTGACAACTCCAATTTCACACCCATACGCAAAATAAATGGAGACATCGATTTAGACATTATACCCAAATATATTAAGGACAAAGCATTACAAATGCAAACAGAATCTCTGTTAACAGACATAAAACCTCAGTTAATAATTACTGCTCCTCATTGTATAACCGATTTAAACCATCTTGCACACAAGGTGACTGAAATAAAGAAAATTTTACAGGTACCTACTGAACCTTTGTTAATTGTAAGAATTGAATTTCATATAGTAATTATATATGTAATTGTCATAATTTTTATGTTAATAACTGGAATATTAATTATTAAGAGAAATAAGCCTGTACAATTATACAAACCTGATTTACCAGATAATCAATTAATTAGTAGTAAGATAACACTGAAGTGTGAATTTCAGTTTTTATTGTATAATTCATATGACCCCCAAGTCTCATTTAGTCCGAGGGGTGTTATGAACACCTGATTATTATATACGAATTTAGACGATCAGGAATAGTGTGTTGACCGACGACGAGCCAACGGAATCTGCTGACGAAGGGATTATCATAGTCAGGGCTCGGGACTTATAGCATTTGCTTATTTTTATTGTTTGACATCAAATGTACCTAAGAGTTATGGATGTATATATTATGTTATAACCCCTTCAATTATGAAATTTGAAAGTGCTTTTTTCGACGATTTTTAAAAAAAAAATGTTTATTTTTTGTTTTTATTATTACTTTTGCTTTTTTTTGCATATCTCTGCTTAATTATAAACGATGACGTAAGCCACTGACCTCTCCCAGATTTTTTAACTATTTAAAGATATTATTTACATTTTATTTTTCACAAAATGCCTTGAAAAATCCATAAACAATAAGGCAAAATGTCTCGAAAAACAGAGTTAAAGTTTTTTTTACTATATAAAGATTTTTTTTTTTTTGATTTTTTAATTAAAATTTATAATATGGATAACATTTTTTGTTTTAATATTTTTGGTAAACTTCAATTTTATATTCAACACATTTTCAAAATATGTCTAGTACTTTATTGTGTTCATGTAAAAAGAAAACTTAGAAATTTTTGCTTATTTTTCCTATTTTAGATAATTTTAGATTCTGAACGGAGTGATGGAATCTATTGGTTTTACAATGATGTGTGTTTTTTTTTATTTTTTTTTGTTTTGTGTCTGACGACACATTTTTTGGCAGTAAAAATGCTTCGATTTGCTTAAGTAGCAACATTTCTGAAAGGAAAGTGAATGTAGAAGCTCTCAACTTCACCTATCACATCACCATCTATTGTCAGTTGTCTCCTCATTGCTTCAACTTCTTGGTCTCTTTGTCCAAAATCATACTCAATATACTCAGTTTTATTTCTACTAATTCTCAATCCCTTTTCTTCGAGGGCTAACCTCCACTCATTTAACCTATTATTGACAACTTCTAGGTTTTCTCCTATCAGAACTATATCATCCGCAAACATCATACACCATGGTATCTCACCCTGTATCTCCTTTGAAACCTCATCCATTACCACTGAGAACAGGTAGGGGCTTAGAGCTGAACCCTGGTGCACACCTACTCCTATACTGAAACCTTCTGATACTCCACACCGACTCTTGACACTAGTACTCGACCCATCATACATATTCTGGATCAAATTAACATAAATTTTTGGGACATTTTTCCTCATTAATGCCCACCTTAAAACTTCCCTTGGCACCCTGTCATACGCCTTTTCTAAATCTATAAACACCATGCATAGTTTTTTATTCTTTTCTCTGTACTTCTCTACTAATTGCCTAACACAAAATAATGGCTCCATTGTCGATTTTCCTGGCATAAAACCAAACTGGTTTCCTGATATCGAGGTCTCACTTCTTATCCTCTTCTCTATAATCTTTTCCCAGATCTTCATACTATGACTCATGAGCTTTATTCCTCTATAGTTCCCACATTCTTGTATGTCTCCTTTTCCTTTAAATATTGTTACAATAAAACTCTTTCTCCAATCTTCTGGCATTTTTCCCTCTATCAGTACCTTTTCAAAAAGATTTTTCAACCACCCAATGCTTACATCTCCTAACATTTTCCACACCTCTAAAGGTACTCCATCTGGTCCTACCCCTTTTTTATTTTTCATCGCCTTCACCGCATCTCTCACTTCCTCCTCACCCACTAGACCAATCAATCCTTCATTCCATGACATACTCTCTAAAACTTCTTTTGGATATTCCTCGTTCAGTAATTTCTCAAAATATTCTTTCCATCTTTTTTTCACATCCTCATCATTTGTTAAAACTCTCTTATCCTCATTTTTTATACACCAGACATCTTGGAAATCCTTGGATCGCTTTTCTCTCACCTTCGCCAGTCTATAAATTTCTTTTTCTCCTTCCTGTGTTCCTAGTCGCTCATATAACTCAACATACCTATTAAGCTTTGCTTTGCTTACAGCACTTTTCACTATTTTACATACATTTTTATACTCTATCCAATCTTCCCTCTTCCTACTTTTCTGCCATACCTTAAATTGCTTTTTCTTACTCGCTACTACTCTCTGAATCTCCTCATCCCACCACCACGTTTCCTTGTCTTCTGGTAAACTACTTTTGGTTTCACCAACAACCTCTTTTGCTATGTTCTTAACACAAGTGACCATCCTTCTCCAAACCTCATTTATATCTCCCTCAACATTCCACACAGCTTTTTCTTTTAATTTCTTTATAAACTCCTTCTCTTTGTTTCCTATTAATTTCCACCACCTAATTCTGATCTCCTTCCCTGTATTCCTTCTTTTGTTCATCTTTTTTCCACTACACCATACTTCCATTATCATCAACCTATGTTGTGTTATTACACTCTCTCCAGGAATTACTTTACAATCCTTTACTCTTTTTATATTGTCTCTCCTCCACATAAAATAATCAATCTGCGACCTATTTCTTCCACTCTTGTATGTTATATAATGCTCTTCTCTTTTCCTAAAATATGTATTGATTACTGCAAGCTCATACGATTCTGCAAAATCCAAAACTTTTTCTCCAGCCTCATTCCTCTCGCCAAAACCATACCCTCCATGCACTCTTTCATTCCCTACCCTCTCGCTCCCTACGTGACCATTCATATCACCACCAATCACAGCATCCTCATTTCCTGGTATTCCTTGCATCATCCATCCATCTCTCGCCAAAACTCTTCCTTTTCACTTTCTTCACATCCTACTTGCGGTGCATACGTACTTACTACGTTTAATACTTTCTCCTCGAATACCAATTTTACCGTAATAATTCACTTTTCCTTCCTACGTCGACTACCTTAATTTTCATCTCATCATCCAATATTACTCCAACGCCATTCCTAGTATTAGTCCTACCTGAATATATTACTTTATAGCCCTCTTCTATTTATTTTGCTTTCTCTCCTTTCCATTTAGTTTCCTGTACACAACAAATATTAACTTTCCTTCTCTTCAATACTTCTGCTAATTTCCTACTTCTGCCTGTCAACGTTCCAACATTCCACGTGCCTATTCTCACTTTAAATCTATCCCTCATACCTAGACTCAGATTTAACCCGGGGCGCAATGGTGATGTCCCAACACCGTTGACATTACCCGTGTTGGGTAGATCTGCACACATAACTGGTGGAACAGCTACCACACTGGCTGTCCGGGTGGTATCACACACTTCAACATCCAGGTCTCCTCCTCCTCTAGATACAATATTTCCTCTCACTTGTTGTCCCCGCGCACATCCGAGATGGGACAAACCGCCTAAGTATCGATAAGGCCTCCTCATTCTATTTGACATAATTTTACACCGGCTGTCGACCTGACGCAACCACATTAGTCGCCCCTTACGACTGGCTGTGGAAACCGTGGAAATATTCTGACACCCCTTTCCACAGGGGATTATAAAAATTTTCGATAATAAATGAAAACCTGTTGAATGTCTGTTAACAACGCGGATTAAAATCGTATTTGTTTATTTTTGGTCTTAGAAAAAAAAAAAAATTTTTAGAAAATAATTATCACTTGTTGATTTCCGGTTGGCAACGTCGAAAAAAAAAAAAAAAAAAAAAATCGAAAGTATCAAACCGCTAGCAACGCGGGTTGCTAACGAGTTTGTTGATTATCGTTTATAAATGGATTTTTTTGTTAAACATTTTATTTTCTTGATGTTAAAACCGCCCCTGGGGGTGCGCGTTTAAGAGTTGATTTCGGTATCAAAAGAAAGGGAGCAAACGTGGGTATGCTCCCTGTAAGTTTCGAGGGTATATGACCGTCCAGGTAAGATTGATAGCCCCACTCGTTCTGTCGTTAAGGTAAATTATACTTCTGACCTGTTTTATCCCTTGTATCCGCTGTAAGTTCTCACCCCTTGGTCCGACTAAGACGAATCCACCGATGTCTTCAGCGTAATTAACGGTTCACTTTTTCCTGATGAAAACGACGATCTCGCGGGAGCTCGTAAAAACACGTCCGTTCGCGTTCGCGAATTTATGAGTAAAAATGGATATTGTTGCAAAAAATACAATTAAAACAAGAATATATATAATGCGTCGGAAACGCTGACAAATAATAATAAATACAAATGATAATAAGAATGTCGTGTGTACGACATGATAATGGGTGGTTCGGTGACAACACGACGATGGTGCTGCACTTGGTCTGGAACGACAGTTGCCGAATGGATCACGACACTTGCCGTCGAGTTAGACGAAAAGTTCAACGACACCGTGTATGCACGTGTGGTGGTCAACGCAGGGGCAGATTTAACAATTTTCCGCTTCTATGCCAAATTAAATTTGCCGCCTCTATCTAAAAAAAACTTACTTTTTTTTTCGTTTTTTAACCGACGACGCCGCGGGAATTGCTTTCGCATTACTTCCGCGGCACCGCCATCGTTTATTGAAAAAATCAACAATTTATACATACAGGAGGGGTAGACGGGACAGTTCCCCGGCCACCCCCCTAAACTTGACGTTTAACATTTAACTTTGCGTTGGCGTTTGGCGTGAGGTGTGTTCAGCGCCTCCGTGTTCATTTCTCGGACCGACCGGAGTCCGGCACCCTGGTTGTCTCGTTCGTGTCCTGGTTGGCGAGCCGACCGGAGTCCGCCGCCCTGGTAGTCTCGTTCGTCTTAACTAGTCGGTGTCCTGCGATGCCGTGATCGCCTTCCCTCCCGTGGTGTCACAGGTGAGGGGGGAGAAGAACAGTGGTCGGTGACACCTCCGACGTGTCGCTGTTGCGACTGCGAAAAGTGTCTTCGGGCCGTTCTTCTTCGTCCGCTGTGCCAGCGGTACAGCTGTTCCTCCCGTTCATCTGCTTCCTTGGTGGTCATAATCATTTCGACCATGGTTATGAACTCACGTCTGTTGGTTTTCGCCTGGTCAGCTATTCTGAACCGCGCTGCCGGTTCGTCTGGCAATTCGTCGGGGCGGGGGCCACAGAGGATGTCCTCGACGTCGCCGGCGTGTGGGGGACGACGGAGTATCCTCACCATGGTAGCGCGTTCGTCTTCCCACCTCGGGCAGACGAACAGCGTGTATTCTGCGGTGTCTTCTGGGGCCATGCAATACGTACATTAATACGTACATGTAATTGTCGTAATCTCGTCTAAGCCGTTTCCGCGAACAACCGCAACAAATATAAAAGGTAAACAATCTATATTATATCAATAATAGTATGTAAACATATAAGCATTGATTAAATATATTAATATATAAATATAAGATAGTATATAGATAGATATAAGTGTGTGACGAGTGTATGACTGAGGAAAACCAGACCACGAAATTACAGGTATATGCACTATTTACGTAAAAATACTTAGACTATAATTTCAACTATTAAATTTAATCAACATTTTTAGGCGGGCCAATGGGTGGGCCAGAGGTTTCCAAGTCTGGCCACGGCCCGCCCGGGCCCGCCTTTGGCGCCGCCACTGGGTGAAAAGGATGCAATTGTTGAACAATTTAAATTATATGATGTATTGAATAATATAATTAGGTAGTAAATATGTAGTATGTTTGCATATTTATTTACATTCTTCAAAAAAAAGCTAACATAAAGCTTAGTATCAGAAAAAATATTGTATACCAGTGTATTTATTGTATTTCAAGTATTTCATATTCAATTTTAGGTCTACACTAATGAGCCCTTTCAATATGGTGGACCAAATTTTTGGACGGCTGTAAGCGTAGTGTATTTTTTTTTATCGTTTCCATTCTGATTTAATCTATTCTATGTTAATATATTAATAGTATAAATTTATACTGCTAATAACCAAGGTTACCACTCACGTTTACTTTAATTAATTAATTAATTAATTAACTAATCTGACTAAATGTATGCCCAAAACCTTCTCTGTGATGTTCTCATTAATTTAAAAAAAACTGCACGACCATCCAATAAGTGGTTTTGGAGTTTATCTCGAACAAAAAAAAGCGACTTCGTTTTATATAGTAGTATAGATATAGATATAGATATTAAATCATGAAATTTGTTAAATCAACATGTACATAATAAGTTCATTAATAAACATTTAATTTACTTGATTTGTATATTTTTTTAATTATTTTTTGATTATTTTTATCAAATATTCCCATTAAAATAAAGTGTTTTTCGCGAAAATTCGTTTAAACTTAACGCTTTTATCCATAGGTTATCGAGTAACCATCGAAATAGCAATAGGATTGAAAAAATTAAATTGCACGGAATGAAGAAAACGAAGATGTTATTTTCCTTTCTAACTATGCGTGATATCAGTAAAAAAAAAGAATAAATAAGGTGACCAAAAAAGCATTTAATTACAGTTTATCGTGTATACATTCTTCTCGTACGGCTCTACAGTCTTATCACACAGCAGATTTATGTGTTTAGTTGTCAGTAGCACATAAATTCTAGCAGTAGGTAAATTGTATGCCATGCCCACTCATTCTGCCACCCACTCGCTAAAAAACCAATTCATAACTTAGTCTACCCTTAAACCTTCAAAATATATTAGACCACGTGCACCGCTATCGCATCTTCTACAGTCGGCCAGGAAAGGTAGATTCTCTTACCAACTTAATTCCACCAGCTGTGACGACGTTAAGCTCGAACGTTAAGGTCATCCGGCTATAATTATTATCGAAATTGCTTAGACTTACCACTGATAAATTAATGATCTAAATACTGTTAATGTAAACTTTTGTGAATATATTTGAATTTATAATGGACGATAATGTATGTGAATATATAAATAATTGTAGTTATACATACAAGTGTAATTTTATATATATTAATATATATATATACAAAATGGTTATTGATAGACACACTTCATTTTTTTAAAAATATGCATCATTAATCCACTATAATAAGTACATAAATAACTTATTAAATTTAGTATAATTAATAAGTACTAAATAAGTTTATTATTAAGTATTTATTTTATATCAAAAAGATAATTATTATTAATAAATATCTTAATTAATTTAAAAAATTTCCTAAATATTACAATAAATGACTGTTAACACAATATCATGATTTTTAAAACATTATATATTTATAACTCTTGTTAAAATACATGAAATAATAAAACTATTAAAAATTAAATTTGAACAAAAAGAAGCTATAGTTGAATTAAAGTATCACTAAAACAAGAGCGAGAGATGACGAAATAAAAATAAGAGAAAACAGTTCAATAAATAATTTTTGTGAATATTTGAGTGGTTTCACTAGGAAATGTAGTGATTTACTACGAAAAAAATTAGCTCGTTATCATAACAATAATATAATCGTGTAATTAGTCAAATACTACGTTGTCTAAATACATATCTACAAAATTTTAACTTTTAATAATATGTCGTCATATTAATAATTATATAAATATGTATTAATATCATAACATTAATAATATGATAAATTAACAAATAGTTGACAACAAAATGTTAGATACAATTATCTAGATAATTATTTTTTATATTTTTCAACAGTTTTAAGGTACATTTGAAAGCATTTAGATTTTATTTAGAATCACATTCATAGCTTAATAATAATAATTATACGTATATGTTTCCAAGAGTGTTTACTTTTACAAATATCAAACGACAAAAGATTATATATAAGTATTAACATTGTTTTATCTAGCTAAATTCTGAAAACAGAAAAATCTTCAAATAAGTTTTTTAGTACACTTATTTACTCCAAAATAACTAAATAACAGTATTTAACTTTTAATCGAGCTTTTAAATGAAATATGTTTGCATATAATTATTGCATAATACACAATGTTTAGTACCTACTTATAATAACAAAAATTAAAGTGTGATCTTCAATGTGTGATTATTGTTGTAAAAATAATAATTGGTTATTAAGTATTAAGTCACCCAAAATATGTTCTTTATATCTGACAGTTGTTTAAAAATAAATAATAAAATTAAGTTTTCCATTCACAGCTTTATTGGATCATGAAATAAGTTGAACAATATCATGAAAATGTATTTATCTATTTATGTAAAAGAGTTTATTAACATAAACATGAAATAACTGTAGCACAGTTTACAGTTTACAGTTTAGATTCAGAGTTGAAATTGTACATAAAAAAAAAAAAGTTCCCACTTTTGAAACTTGATATGAAGTTAAATTTTCGAAGTAATTAAATAAGCATGTTTATAAAATTAATTCTATAAATATGTTTGTCTTGTTTTAAACTTTTCCTATCAAATCTCAAATATATCAGAGAAATGTTCTGCTACGACTGTCGACAACATATTCTATCTCAATTTTATTTTAACAATCTTTATCTACTACTATAAAATGTAATTAATTAATTTATGAAAATATTCTGCCAAGACAGATGTAAAAATTTTATTTTTTATGAGTTTACAAATTTTAATAAATAAATGTATCTATTTGAAAAAAATGTTAACCTATTTATTTAATAATTATTAACTTACACTATACATTTATAAGCTAACAAATGGAGCTAACATTTCAATGTATCATTGAAATATTTGTAGACTATCATAACACGATGCTTTTTAAAGTTAAAATAAATACTTTTACTTAAAACATACTTTCTAATTTTCGAAACTGTTTTCGGCTATTATAGTTATTACTTTATTCGAGTAATTAATTTTTTTTTAATTTCGACTACTAAAATTCATAACCTATGACCTGATAAATTTAATTTCAAATGAAAATTACAAGCTTTTTCTTCAAAAATGTACCAAACACTTTTAATTTTAAAATATAAAAAGTTATCCATTGTAAAATACTCCTTGATTCTTTGAAATGCTAAACTGAGTAATAAAACAAAGTGCAATACAGTTTTTTCCACTTGATGATACTTAAAACTCACGTAAAATGAATAATTTCAAAGAACTTCCAGGAAAAATAAATACTGTAAACCAGTCAATAAAGTGTATGAATTATTTAAATGTAATTTTCTTTTCAGAACATTTTTTTGAAAGACAAAAACCTAATTACCTTTAAGTCGTTTTAGTAAATTATTAGGCCGTAACACGATTGCGGACTTTTTACCTTTTAATATTTGAGAAAAAATAACACGATTGCGTACCTTAAATATTTTTGCTTTGAGCAAACACAAATATTTAAATCATTTTAAATAAATGGCTATAGTTTAAGAAACACACCTTTAGTATAGTATACGTATACACAATTGTTGAGAGTGCTCACAACGCTGTTAGACATTTTTTCCCAAACTGCAAAATTATGGCCTGCAGATTTCATTTAGGCCAATCATGGTTCAGGAAAATTCTAAGTGACAGTAATTTATTAAAAAACTATAATTCAAAATCTGAAATAGGTGTTTGGTTGAAACAATTTTTTGCACTTGAATTTTTACCTTCGGAAGATGTAGAAGATGCTTTTACTTATTTAATTGAAAATAGCCCTACTGATAATTTTGAATTTACTGATTATATACTGAACAATTATATATCATCTTATGCCGGTTTCCCACCGATTTTATGGGCAACTAAACCTTCAACAGAGGCAAGAACGACCAATGGGCCAGAATATTTCCATAGCCACTATAATGCTCAGTTTTATACTTCTCATCCATCTATTCACCAAGTTATACATATTTTATTGGATATTCAAAGTGAAACTTATTTAAAAATATATAGTATAAAACAACAAAATATTAACAAGCCTCGTAAAGAGCAAGAAGATAATATTGCATTTATAATTAACACTTGGGAAAAATATAAAAATAATGAAATATCTTTAAATGATTATTTGCTGATATTAGGACCACGTTTTTGTGCTAAAAAGTTATAAGAACTTGATTTTTATTATATATATATATATATATTTTTTTTTTGAGGCGTAATAATAAGTTACTGTGATGTAAGTACATATACTTCTTTTTTACTATACGAATTATGTAATTAATTATTATTATTGTCATCGTTATGAGTGTATCTTAATTCTTTATTTTTATAAATAAATATTGGCATATTATTCCTTTTTTTGACGCATAATTACTGTGATATATTATAAGATTTTTTTTACTATACGTATTAAGTTATTATTAATGTTGGTAAATTTATTTAAATATTTGTGTTTGCTCAAAGAAAAAATATTTAAGGTGCGCAATCGTGTTGTTTTTTCTCAAATATTAAAAGGTAAAAAGTCCGCAATCGTGTTTCACCGAATAATTATTATTTTTATGACTTTTTTTTTTTTGTTAAATATATTGTTCTGTAATAAAATAAATAAGTATGGTTATACCTATAATTACCAATAAATATAACGGAGAAGGATAATTAAATAAAATGCTGTACTTAGAATTTCATTATTTTGAGATTGATTTTAAAATACGAAAAAGCTTGAGGAACATTTTAAGTTTTTTCTGGCCTGATAACATGAAATATTATCTCCCTCGTATCAGAGATTACAGAAACCTGGATATTTTCCAACTACAATATTGAACATAATTATGTTGTGATTACTGTACCTATAATTAATTGTGTTATACAATTTTATTAAAATGAGGAACACATTTTATGAAAATTTTCTAACATTTTCACAAATATGAAATACCAAACGTTTTTAATATAGAATAGAACAGTAGATAAATTAAAAATAGATTAAAAATTAAATTATTTAGTACAATGTCCATAGTAAATTTAGTAACATATATGATCATTATTTGATGTAACTTATGTTAGATGGATAGTTAATTTTATACATTTTATATTATTTGGATGGACAATTTAAATGTTATTAATAAAATTATTATTTATTCAACTAAACACAAAAAAAAAAAATTCTATCATTGATAGATATCATTGTATACGAATAACGATTCTGAACGGAGTTAATATGTTTGTCTAGGATATAATACATCACCATAATATTATCACCAATTATAAAAAAAAAAAAATGTAAAAAAATCGAATATTTTAAATGCCTATAAGTGGCTTAAAAATCAATATAATATTTTGAAAAAAATATGACATAAAGGAAATGCCAATCTTAACAGCTAGTAGAAATTTCAAAAATCTGCGACTTATACTTTTTGAATTATAAAAAATATTTAAAATCGTTTGAGAACAAATCGCTATTTTATGCAATTTCGTAAATATTTAAATTTCAAACAGTCACAAAATTTTTTCCTCTAATTCCGGTAAAAATTTTTTTAAAGATTTTTGAAGAGTAGCTTATAGATAACCTAGTGTTAAAATTTTGAACCTTAAGTATGAACAGAAAACATTTTATGAATTTTTATCTACAAAATAACTTGCAAATTATCGTGATTTTTACACATTTTATACAAATTTGAGCATTAAGGGCTTATAAAAAAAAACTGTGACTTACGATTTTAGATTTTTTTTTTATCAGTTAAGGAACAACTTATAAGAAGCCTTGTATTAAATTTTCAAGATTTTCTAGGCAGCCAAAAAAATTTTATCGTTATTTAAAAAAAAAATACTTAAAAAAATTGAAAATTTCAATTGTCTATAAATAGCTTAATAAAAGTCAAAATACTTTGAAAATTTAATGGTGTATAGAGAACGCTAATCTAAACATTTGGTGAAAATTTCAAGTATTTACATCGATTAGTTTTTGAGTTATAGCAAAATAAAAAATTTGATTATGTCGAAAACTGGTTTTGCGTAAAAACTCCCGTTTTTCCCAAATTTTTTTATGGTTTTTCCCGTCGCATTTAAAAAATATTGAAAATTTTTTACTTTTGACTCCCCAAAGTACCAAATAGATTCACTTTCCTTTCAGAAAAGTTAGAAAAGTTGCTACATAAGGCAATCGAAGCATTTTTACTGCCCCAAAACGTGTCGACAGACACAAAAAAAAAAAAAAAAAAAAAACACACATCATTGTAAAATCAATACATTCTTCACTCCGTTCAGAATCTAAAAAAAAAAAAAAAAAAACCACACATCATTGTAAAATCAATACATTCTTCACTCCATTCAGAATCTAAAATAATATGAAATATTAATTTAATAACCAATAATTTCATCATTTATTTATTTTGCTATTACAAAATACTAAATTATAAGTTGATATTAAAAATGTATTACTTATTGTCTAAGATATATTATGAAATTAAATACAAATTTTAATTACTAGGAAGTAATTTTAGCTTAGTTCAATATAATAACATTTAAAATATTAAGTAATTATTTATGATAGTTCAAATCTTTATTTTTAAACTAATAACAGTAGTTAGTTATTTAATTTCATAATTAGTAATTATATTTCATGGCACAAATATTTTTTTAATCATAATAATAAAAATTACAAAACATTACACAAAAATCTTTTTATTTTTTAATTATTATTAATACCTAGATAACATAAAAATAATTGTACACTTTTAAATTGTTTAAGTAATAATAAACTGTTTTGTTGAACATTCATCAAAATGATTAATGATGCGCACTGCGCAGTAAACTTAATTTCAAAAATATTATTACTTGAACTATAAATTATTATTACTTCTTTTATTTCAAACGTGATTTAAAACAAAAATAATATTACGACACAAAATCCCAGACAAAAAAAAATCACCAACGAATTATAGCAGCAGTTATGAACGCAGGGAACAACAAAATTAAACAAAATAAAGCAGTATACATATTCATGATCATCTCCACTTGATATCAAAAAAAAAAACTGAAATATCCATCAATAGACTTTGAATCAACCCCACGACACACACACACACCAGTACCAGATCAACAACGAAGAAGCCCCAATGTCTACCAGACACGGCACTGCATTTACGGTAAAACACATCTTAACCATATACCAATTATTTCAGAGGGAAAGAAGTAGGGCAAGAAGTAGGGCAGTAGACACAAATAAAGGGGGTTAGTGGACTTAGCCCCTTAAATAATTATCTTTCTTCCACATATTAAAATACATATACAAATTAAAATGTACCTATGTAAAAAATAAAATACAAGTTACGCCTATGAGTCAGATTATCTCGCATCCTGTCAGAATTCCTTAACTAAAGCAGCATACAGTCGTTTATTATCATCATAAATTTATCCAAACTAATTAACTCATTGGTAATAACTAGCTGTTAAAAAATATATTATGTAACATGTAACGTTAAAAAAAAGTGGACATTTAATTACTGAGGCATAATCAAGTAGAAAAATATATATATAATGCATTTTTAATTTTATCAAATAAATTATTTTCATTAATTAATCAAAAAGTCGAACTCATCATAATGTTATGTAGACTAATAAAGTTCTTAAATTGTTTAATAAATTAAATAGATACGCTATAAAACAACTATAACAAACTGTAATATTAATTTATCTGATTTCTTATTTAGTTTTGAATGATTGTACAAAAAACTGAACAATGGTTTATATTAATTTAATATTTGTGGTTTTTTTATTTTTATTTCCATGTACTAACTCTTTTTAGAAAATATTTTCAATAAATTAAGACATTTTAATGGCTAAATAGAGTTGTAAAATAGATAGAGTATATGGGGTAGATGCAGCACAATCAGTAGAGCTATATTTATTGCATATCATTTAACTCTCTAGCTCAGCGGTTCCCAAACTTTTTTTTTCCGCGGTGCCCTATTTTGGACCAAATTTAGCCGCGGTGCCCTGTGAATAATATGAAAGATAGAAAAAAAACAAATACTTATTGATAGATAATTTTATTGATTTAATTAAACCCTAACTTGCGTGGTTGGCATTTACACCGCTTTTTTTGAAAAAATGCAAAAAAAGAAAAAAGTGAAAATAAGCATATTACAAACTATAAATTAAAAGTTATAAAATAAAACTCATAATCAAAAAATATGTGTACTTTGTATTATTGGTTTAATTACAGAGACAAGAAATTTAAATGATTAAATAGGTACCTAAAAACATTCAAGCCATCTAAAAGGCGGTTGAAATACCGCCACGCAAGCATTCGAAGGTTAAGAGAAATGTCGAGGTAAATTAGCGCTAAAATTCTATGTACCTCCTACATTTGACTTGCGATAATAAATATGGAATGCAATAAAATGAGATAACAAAATAAAACATATTTAGTAAAAACGTGGTCTGTTGTAGTATTTAAGATAAACCATACGTATATTATTGTTTATATTGGTATATAGTTATACAAAATAGAAAGAAAAAAAGAATGTCATGCTTCTAGCCGCCAGGCGTACACAAAACAGCCTCCCCACATATCAAGGTACTTATTAAAAACCTCCTTCAAAACACAAATATTGATATTTCAGGAATTATCAGACATGAATGTCTTCTCATTCCCTCGTGGATCATGGATTTCAATATAAACACCACATTATCCTCACTCCCCAAATCCGATATATTGCCCATCGTATACAGAAAAGAATTTCTTTCACTCTCGGAAAATCACCAAGAGCAGGCGCGTAGCTAGGAATTTCAAAGGGGAGGTGTTATTTAAAATTAATTGACAAAATTATACTGATAAAACTAATACCTTTACCTATAATTTTGTAAAAACGCATTACAAGTGAATAGATAATGATTTATGATAACATTTTTTATTAAAATTTAAAATTTTTTATCTTATATATTATAATTATTAATAAAAAAGAACCGGATGGGCCTCGCTCTGCTGTACAGTTAGGGGTGGAGTGCACCTCGCTTATAGGATAGGTCATTATTATAATGGATTTGTTAAATTTGAATGCAATGATAGATATCATTGTATACGAATAACGATTCTGAACGGAGTTCATATGTTAGTCTAGAATATAATACAATGTTATTTATAAATATTATATAAGTATATTTTATTTTTAAACGAAAAATTTAGAAAAACCGAAAATTTAAATTGTCTATAAATAAGTCAAAATATGTCAAAATACTTTGAAATTTTAACCATGTATAGAAAACGTCAATATAAAGATTTAATGATAATTTCAAGTTGTTGTGGTTTTTCGTTTTTGAGTTAGAGCATTTTAAAAAAACCGATATCATTTGTCAGTCTAGAACATTCTACATTATATTATATTTTACATGTAATTTTATGTCAATATTCGATGTTCAAACGCTTATAAAAAAAAATTGTGCCTATGGATTTTAATAATTTTTGAATGACATTAAGAACTACTTTTGTGGAATCTTCGATTAAATTTTCAAGTATTTTGTAGAAGCCAAATTTTTTTTATCACCGATTATAAAAATTAAATGTAAAAAAATCGAATATTTTAAATGACTATAAGTGGCTTAAAAATCAATATAATATTTTGAAAAAAATATTGCATAAAAGATATACCAATCATAACAGCTGGTAGAAATTTCAAAAATCTGCGACTTATACTTTTTGAATTATAACAAATATTTAAAATCGTCTGAGAATAAATCGCTATTTTATGCAATTTCGTAAATATTTAAATTTCAAACAGTCGTACAATTTTTTCCTCTTAGTCCGGTAGAAATTTTTTTAAAGATTTTTGAAGATTAGCTCATAGATAACCTAGTGTTAAAATTTTGAACCTTAAGTATGAACAAAAAAAATTTTATGAATTTTTATCTACAAAATAACATGCAAATTATCGTGATTTTTACACATTTTATACAAATTTGAGAATTAAGGGCTTATAAAAAAAAATTGAGTTAACCGATCACCGATATTTTTTAGTTACGATAAGTTTAACTTATTATAAACCTAGTATAAAATTTTCAAGAGTTTTCGCTCAATCAATTAAATTTTATAGATGTTTAAAAACAAAAATTTAACAAAAATCGAAAATATAAATTGTCTATAAATAAGTCAAAATATGTCAAAATACTTTGAAATCTTAACCATGTATAGAGAACGTCAATATAAAGATTTGGTGAAAATTTCAAGTTGTTGCGGTTTTTCATTTTTGAGTTAGAGCATTTTAAAAAAAACCGATATCTTTGTCAGTCTAGAATATTATACAGTATATTATATTTTACACGTAATTTTTTGTCAATATTCGCTGTTCAAACGCTTATAAAAAAAAATTGTGCCTATGGATTTTAATAATTTTTGAATGACTTTAAGAACTACTTCTGTGGAATCTTCTATTAAATTTTCGAGTATTTTGTACGAGCCAAATTTTTTTTATCACCGATTATAAAAAAAAAATGTAAAAAAATCGAATATTTTAAATGCCTATAAGTGGCTTAGAAATCAATATAATATTTTGAAAAAAATATGACATAAAGGAAATACCAATCTTAACAGCTGGTAGAAATTTAAAAAATCTGCGACTTATACTTTTTGAATTATAAAAAATATTTAAAATCGTTTGAGAATAAATCGCTATTTTATGCAATTTCGTAAATATTTAAATTTCAAACAGTCATAAAATTTTTTCCTCTAATTCCGGTAGAAATTTTTTTAAAGATTTTTGAAGAGTAGCTTATACATAACCTCGTGTTAAAATTTTGAACCTTAAGTATGAACAGAAAAAATTTTATGAATTTTTATCTACAAAATAACTTGCAAATTATCGTGATTTTTACATATTTCGTATAAATTGTAACTTTGAGCACTTATAAAAAAAAATTGTGACTTACGATTTTAGATTTTTTTTTATCAGTTAAGGAACAACTTATAAGAAACCTTGTAATTAATTTTCAAGATTTTCTAGGCAGCCAAAAAAATTTTATCGTTATTTAAAAAAAAAATACTTAAAAATATTGAAAATTTCAATTGTCTATAAATAGCTTCATAAAAGTCAAAATACTTTGAAAATTTAATGGTGTATAGAGAACGCTAATCTAAACATTTGGTGAAAATTTCAAGTATTTACATCGATTAGTTTTTGAGTTATAGCAAAATAAAAAATTTGATTATGTCAAAAACTGGTTTTGCGTAAAAACTCCCGTTTTTCCCAAATTTTTTTATGGTTTTTCCCGTCGCATTTAAAAAATATTGGAAATTTTTAACTTTTGACCCCCCAAAGTACCAAATAGATTCACTTTCCTTTCAGAAAAGTTGCTACATAAGGCAATCGAAGCATTTTTACTGCCCCAAAACGTGTCGACAGACACAAAAAAAACACACATCATTGTAAAATCAATACATTCTTCACTCCGTTCAGAATCTAAAATGTATAAATAATGGATAAAATAAATATTTTCTACCTCTATGATTTATTATTTCAGTAAAATGTTGGTATAAAATTCTAGGAAAATATCTAAGCTTTTGTAAGACGAAAAATCGCTTTTCATTTTAAGTATTTAACGTCACAATGTAAACAATGTTTTCCGTTTTAAAATATTTTATGAAAATAATTGTTTTCAAATTTTCCTTGGATAGTCCGTTAAGAAAATTGTTGAATTAAAACTAATGCGAGAACTTTTTGGTCTTGTTTACATAATATTATGTTGATCACTCGGCCGTGAAACTCGTTATGTTGCTCGGTTAGCTAGCCGGTTGCTAACCTGGTATCGAAATTGACCGAGTCATTGTCTACACGCATTTTATTCGCTGAGTCTAATGCATAGAGAACACTTACTCTGTAGTCAAGTGACTACCCCCCCTACCAAGAAATCCGTAAAAAGTCCAGATCCGCTTCATTTTTTCTGTATTTAACTCGTCTCCCAACAATTCAATTATCGTCGAATAAATTCGATTTCTGTAATGCTTGAAAAGTCGTTTTATTTTCCGGTGACGTTTCATAGTTAATTATTTGTTGGAAAAAAAAAATACAACAAACGATAGGTTAAAATATCACAGAATTCGCGGTTTAGACACGCCGAGTAAGTGCCTACTGTACATTCTCAGTAATGGGATAGTCAATCGGCCCGGCGAATAGAAACGGTTTTTTTCTATTCACTCAATCGTTCAATTCACTTGTCCGATTACCAAGCGGAGTATTGAGTCAGTACGAAACAGTGCTCGGTCGAGTGTTCATCGTATGCGACCAAAACGGGCATGTTTCCGCCGTTTCCGCCAAAATTTGAAATAACCGATTCCGCCATCGCCCGTTTCCGGCAATTTAAAAAAAGCTTCAATTCCCGTTTCCGCCAATTTACCTGCTATGGTAAAATTATTGTAATATATTCCATATTTTTGGTACAAATATGTTTTCATTAATTTGAGTTGACTGAAACGACGTTCATATGATACAGTACAAGGCAATGTTAGATACAAACGAACGATCCCCGATAAAATTAGGTACATGATACATGGTTTATAATATGATAATTGATAACATTAAACATTAAAAAATATGACACAGTACAAGGCAATGTTAGATACAAACAAGAAATCCCCTTGTAAATTTTTACTACTTTGTATGATAGTGTACACTCCCGCTGATCGTTGCGGATGGGTATTTCCATCATCGCATATAAATCGATAAGTTTGAAGATACAGTACAGATAAGAACATTGAGATATAGTGTAATAACACGTAGACGTAGTGACACTAGTGTTTAATACTTACAACGGGATAAACGTATTTGTGAATTTATTATTATATTATACATTATACAATCAGTACTATGGAATTCATAGAAAGTAAAATGTTAGTTTAAATGTTAGTTAAAAAAATGTTAGTTTTGGATGATTTTAAATATTATTTTACCGCAAACCGATAGAGATGTTACAAAAAAGATTGTTCTGCTAGTGTTTACCTGGGTAGAACACGATTCCGCACGTTCATTGTTCGATATTACCTTATTTTTCTACCCAAATCCGTATTGTATTCGAATGCGACGTTGCCATGTAAGGAACACGATTCCGCACGTTATTTACGTATCTGTACTTTTCCACCTCTTTACCACGACATTTCAAGTTCAAACTAATTAAAAATTAGATAATTTGGGTCTTTTGATAAAGTCGATAAAGACAACAATATACATTAAATTACATGTGTTCTGACATCATGTCAACCAACTTATTTATCTAAATGTATTATTTAATTTACTTTTAACTATCTAAGTTATCTCGGCGGCAAATGGACATCGTATGGTGGGAAGGCGAAACGGGAGATTCCCGAGTGCGTCCCAAAATGACCCTTTTTTAATGTTCCTAGTGCGTCCAGAATAAGGTATCATCCGAGTGCGTCCCAAGAAAAAAAGGTCATATTTTTTACATAGCCTGAATGCGTCCCAGTTCATTTAGAATTACCCAGGGTGCACCACGAGGAGGTGAACTGGCTTACACCCCAAAAATATTATTTTTATTATTATTATTATTATTTACTTATTTTTATTATTATTATTTATTTATTTAAACTTACACCGTTAAGTTTAGGTGAGCATACAATTTATTAAAAAAATGTTTTGTTATTATTATATATTTATATAGGCTGGTGTTTAAATGCCATTCTTTTGACAAAATCGAATCTTGATATTTTATTATTTTTAAATTGTTTTATATTGTCTTCGATGTATGTAATTTTCTTGCACGTACTTCCTTTTGGTTTTTTTGTTATTTGTGTGGCCATTTAGATTGCTATTTTAGTATCAATTTGAATTTTTTTTAATATTTCCAAAAATGTATATATGTCTGGGTGATGCGTATAAAATAATGAGTTGTACTTGGAATGAAAGCTTTCACAGGCATTTGTTGTACTTTTAGAACTACTATTCATTTCGGCCCACATGGAAATAGGAAATTTTTCTCCAGAATCAATATAATTTTCTATAATATAATCCATAATTCGTTGAGTTTTTAATGGTTCCGCATTATAGATATAAAATCTTCAATAATACAGTTTTCTACATCTTCTTGATTTAACAATGGTAAACCAAATATATTTTTCAAAAATAAACCTATTTCCGTTTGGTCACGAAAATCTTTACTCAACCTCAAATTTTGAATGTGACGCCACCATGCTTGCCCCAAATGGAAACGACATCCTTTAATAATTATAGTTGGCCAAACGTTTAATGCACCAAGATGAATAGATAATTCAAAATCCGCAAATATATATTCGGAAAAACAACATAAATTTAATTTAAAACATTCAGTTTTTAATATATTAAAACATTTTGCATATGATTAGCATTCTTTATTATAAAGTAAAAAATACGCTAAAGGTAGGTATTGACCGTAACTGAGTAAGTTTTAACTTGTAATCTAGCAAAAATATTATCGGAGCTAAAATTAATTCCCCACCGTTTCAAGTATTTTACAGTCATAAATGTACAAATGAAAGTATTATAGTTGTACATTTTAACCACCATATCGATCGTTAAACATGTAGGTATCTTAAAAGTTCGATTATTTTATCTTAAATAGATACCTATAGCAGCTGTGGACCGAGGACGCACTCGGGCACTGTAATATAATTTGTCGATAAGACTGCGGACGCACTCGAGCTATAAAAAAGGTAAAAATTAAAAACGGGACGCACTCGGGATATCCCCGGCGAAACTGTAATAGTTCAGGTATACCATAATTTGTTATGGTATATTAATAATTGGTTAAAGCACACATTTGGATTGATGTATTTAAATCCAGAAGACGTATCAGATTGTTTTGTATTTGATTTAATGTCAGATATGCCAGATAATCATCAATATACAATATACAGATTATCTATTAGAAACTTATATACACGAAAATACAAAATTTCCTCCAAAAATATGGGCTTGCATGACAGAAAGTTTATGTCAAACAACAAACAATTGTGAATCGTTTCATTCACACTTTAATCAACAGTTTTATAAATCGCACCCAAATATAAGTATATTTTTAAAAATGTTGGTTGAAAATGTCCAGACGGACACTTACATTAAAATAAACAGCGCAAATTTAAATATCCCGAATACCACAAAAAATAAATCCACTTTGTTAAAATGTACTAGGACTAATAAGGCTATAACTGATTTTAAAAATAAACTAATATCGCGTTATTCGTACATAAAGAGTGTTGCATTTAATTATATTAAATAAATTAACAAAATATGATGACATTTTAATTATTTTAATTACTGTATTTATTAAAATTAGGTGATTTTTGCTTTATTATTATATTTATTAAAACTATGGCAAAATATTATGTATTTATTATTTGATTTATTAGTTATTTATATATTTTTCAATATTTAATGTTATCAATTATCATATTATAAACCATGTATCATGTACCTAATTTTATCTGGGATCGTTCGTTTGTATCTACCATTGCCTTGTACTGTATCATATGAACGTAGTTTCAGTAAACTCAAATTAATTAAAACATGTTTTTACCAAAAATATGGAATATATTTCAATAATTTTATCATAGCAAGTAAATTGGTGGAAACGGAAATCGAACCTTTTTTTAAATTGGCGGAAACGGGCGATGGCGGAATCGGTTATTTCAAATTTTGGCGGAAACGGGTAATTGCCACCAAAACTGTATGAATAAAGACAGGGCCATCAAGAGCTTTTGAGGGCCCCGGGGCTAATCGGTTCCAGGCCCCCTTACACTTGTTTGGTATAGATACATACTACTTGTACATACTTTAGTGCAATAAAAATATTAAAATTTGCATCCTATAGTATGGCGAATGACATTATAAAATAATTTTAAATAAAAAGCCGAGACGATGGGCCCTTTTAGTTTTATGGGCCCCAGGGCTCTAACCCTTACTGCCCTACCCTCTCACCGGCCCTGTTAAAGGTGAGTCGGTTGTGTCTGACCTAATCAAAATGAACGAATATGACAAGTGACCGACTGATGTACTTAAAATATTCGGTCAAATTGATCTTTAGGTCTTTTAACGGTTTTCAATCTTTGTGACTGATTCAAAAAAAAATTGACTCACCCAATGATAAGAACAAAATTAGAATGAATGGATCTTCGCAGGAAAAATTCCAAATTATTCCAATATAGCGTTACAGCACTATTATCACAAAATATAATTCTTATCACGAAATTTTGAATTTTTAACTTTTGAAAGTAATAGCATTGATTATAAATACTACTAGTACTATACAGAGTGCGGCATAAGTCGGTTCCCGCTGTTTGTTATCGCAAAACTGCTTATTATTGTTATTAATAATTAATTTATTATTATAATTAGAATCAGTTTTATAATAATTATTGCAATTATCATTAATGGCAGCAGGTATTATCGGTTCAAGTAATTGATGTTTAGGAAAGTTTAGTGTGTAGTACGGACGTGTGGTGTGTGTGTCATTTACTCAATTTGATTCATTTTCTCGCGATTAACATGGAAGTCGGCAACGGTAAATTCACAATATTAGGGAACCGACTTATGCCACACTCTATACTATAGTATTTATAATCAATGGTAATAGCAATATTGTTATATAATGTGATGTAAAACAAAATAATTCAAAACCAATTATGACCGTTACACATTTTTATTAACACTATTAATACGAAGCAGATATAATATTATTGTATTTCATGGTGAAATATTAAATATCCACTCTTCAAATGACCATACTTACTATTTGACAAAAAAATAAAGTTTTTATTATCTGGATTATACTCATTATTATTACCCACATATGTGTTAGTTGAATTAATTTACCTATTTTATTATAACTACTATTTATTATATTACCATTAAATTTATTATTTTATCTATTTAACAAATGTTACCAGCAACATAATACTGATTAGTGAATACCTATGTAAATCTTATATTATTTTGATTTTTTAGTTTTATTCTGACAAATTATACAAATGTTATCAGCAACATGCTATATTTTTTAATTTATAATATCTGTGAACCAACACTCATACATAATTACCGAAGTTATTTGTATATATTATATTTAAAATAATTTGTTAAATTTTAAGTAATAAGTATGCAATATTAAAAAGAACCGGATGGGCCTCGCTCTGCTGTACACTTGGGGGTGAAGTGCGACTTCATAGGATAGGTCATTATAATGGATTTGTTAAATTTGAATTCAATGATAGGTATCATTGTATACGAAAAACGATTCTGAACGGAGATGATATGTTAGTCTAGAATATAATACATTGTTATTTATAAATATTGTAATAAGTATATTTTATTTTGAAACGAAAAATTTACAAAAATCGAAAATTTAAATTGTCTATAAATAAGTCAAAATATGTCAAAATACTTTGAAAACTTAACCATGTATAGAGAACGTCAATATAAAGATTTAGTGAAAATTTCAAGTTTTTGCGGTTTTTCGTTTTTGAGTGAGAGCATTTAAAAAAAAAAAACCGATATCATTTGTCAGTCTAGAATATTATACATTATATTATATTTTACATGTAATTTTATGTCAATATTCGCTGTTCAAACGCTTATAAAAAAAAATTGTGCCTATGGATTTTAATAATTTTTGAATGACAATAAGAACTACTTCTGTGAAATCTTTTATAAAATTTTCAAGTATTTTGAACGAGCCAAATTTTTTTTATCACCGATTATAAAAATAAAATGTAAAAAAATCGAATATTTTAAATACCTATAAGTGGCTTAAAAATCAATATAATATTTTGAAAGAAATATGTCATAAAGGAAATGTTGGATTTTAGACTAGCCAAAGTACCATCTGCATTCACTTTCCTTTCAGAAAAGTTGCTACATAAGCAAATCGAAGCATTTTTACTGCCAAAAAAGGTGTCGTCAGACACAAAAAAAACCACACATCATTGTAAAACCAATAGATTCCATCACTCCGTTCAGAATCTAAAATGTATTCACAATTTACAACTTTTTTTGATGCATATTAAATTATTAAATTATACGTTAATACGTTATACTTACAGTGATAAGATAATATTTTGTGATAATAGTGTTGTAACGCCATTTTGGAATAATTTGGAATTTTTCCTGCGAAGATCCATTCGTAAATTAGATGCCTGAGCGAAATTATTGAAATTACCGAATTTGTGGTTGGTTGGTCGGTAGATAACATAACCCATGCATATTCCATAATAAGTATAAAATATTATGATAATAGTAAATATTCAACCCTATCATAAAGTCGAGAGCAGGCACGTACTGGCCCACCGGCAGTGTTGGGAAATATCTAAATAAATGTATCTAGATAAGTTATCTAGATAAAAAATATTTATATTTTATCTTATCTAGATACATTTATACTCAGTTATCTTTATCTTCATCTAGATAAAAATCTTGTTATCTATCAGTACCAATCTAGATAATTTATTTAAATAGAATAAAAATAAAATTTGAAAATTTAAAATGTTTCTATATTTTCATTTTTACATTTTTCTGTACATCATATACCTATGACACAGATAATAACTGATAAGATGATAATCTTCTTATGAAGTTTATTAAAAAAAAAATTATTTTATATTTTATGTTTATTAATTTTTGAAATGAGTTTAAAAAATGATATTTATTTTAAAATATTTTTAACTATGAATTTTTTACCTAATATCTGTAGGCTGTAGTATCCTGAATATTTTCAAAATCAAACATGAAATTATCTAATATTTATCTAGATAAAAATATACTTATTTTTATCTTTATCTAGATGAAATTTAGTATAACTATCTTTATCTGTATCTAGATAAGAATTACTATAGTCATCTTTATCTTTATCTAGATAAATTATTAGTTATCTATTCCCAACACTGCCCACCGGCCTACCGGGAAAATCCCGGTAGGCTCCTTACAAATTTTAATACCTGGGCTCTTGATCAAATAGGTACCCGTAGTTTCAGTTAAAGTCAGTAATTTTATTATTTTTAATAATAAATAATAATTATTATAAAATTATAATTGAAAAAAGAAAATTACATAAAGGACAAATAACGAATTTCGTTGGTTAGTTACTGATAATTCAATTTTTGACACACCTTCGATTAAGAAGTTCTTTAACAAAAGAGAATTTGGAATCATTGTTTTTGAGTAACTGTGAAAGGGAATTGTTGGCAGATATTACACCGGATCAACAGTGCCGGGTTAAGGGGGGGGGCAAAGGGGGCAGTTGCCCCGGGCGGCAATTTTTTAGGGGTGGCAAATTCTTAACAGTGAAAACGAGAGTTTTGAATTTTTCTAATGTATTTGAATTTTTAGGAAGAATCATCATTCATTGAAAAATGTGTATAACAAATAATAACAGTAATATTATATTAGATATTTATATCGAATCGCCTACCACAGAATTAAATATCAACATAAATTATTGTCGTGGACAATCCTACGACAATGCCAGAAATATGTCTGGTATGTATAATGGTTTACAAGCTCGAATCAAAGAAAAATAAAAAATGCAATTTTTAGCCCATGTTTAGCACATTCCTTAAATTTGGTTGGTTGTCATGCTGCTGATGTAACTAAGGAAGGTTATAACTTTTTTTCACTTGCCCAAAATATCTATGTATTTTTTTCTGCATCGACATGGCGGTGGGAACAACTTTTAATAAGTTTGAAAAATATACCAAACTCAATGTTTGTAAAAAACTTATACCCAACGAGATGGTCGTCAAGATTTAGTGTTTGTAAGAGTTTGAAAATTGGGTTTAAAAGAATGTTAAATTCGTTGAAATCTATAGCTTTGAATTTGGATCAGAAAGCTGCTATAAGACATGAATCAGAATCCATGTATAAAAAAATTGACACGCTCGAGTTCTCATTTATGATAGCTCTATGGACGCCAATATTGGAAAGATTCGACGCAACAAGTAAAAATTTACAACGTGTTAATATTGATTTATCTTGTGTCGTGAAATTGTATGAATCTCTAGAAATGTATGTACAAGATATAAGAAATAGATTCGATAATATATTAGTTGAAGCAAAGCAAATTAGTGGACATGAAATCTTTTCTTTTGAAGAAAAAATAAATAAACGAAAAAAATGTTTTCATGATGACCTCGATGTTCAAGACACAATATTTCACGGACAAGAGAAATTCAAAAATGAAACATTTTTACCAATTTGTGACACAATTATTTTATGTTTAAATCAAAGAAAAATGGCTTATATTGAGATAAATAAGATTTTTGGTTTTTTTTTAAATATGGAGGAAATTGACAATGAAATTTTACGCGAAAAATCAAAACAATTAGTAGCTATCTATAGTGAAGATTTAGAACCTGACTTCGAAAATGAGATGATTCAATTTAAAACTATAGTGAAACATTTTTCTGCAGAAGAAAAATCATCTATGCACAGTTTGCTTGAAGCATTAACAACATCAAAGTTAAACGATTCATTTCCTAATGTGAAAATAGCTTTAAAACTGTTTGTGTCCATACCATGCTCAAACGCTAGCGGAGAGAGATCATTCTCAGTTTTAAAGAGAGTGAAAAACTACCAAAGAACATCATTATCAGATGAAAATATGTCATTGTTGGCTCTAATGAATATTGAGAATTGTGTCCTTCAAAGTATGGATTGGAATGATTTTGTTAAAGAATTTGCTGTACAGAAAGCTAGGAAAAAGTTATAATGATACTAAAACTACTGATTTTACGATATGCTTATAAATATATATAAATTAAACAATTTTAACACTGTTGTTTTGTATGTTATTTTTTTATGATTGGTACAGGTTCGTAAATGGCGGCATTTTAAAATCTGCCCCCAGGCGGCATATTCGTTAACCCGGCACTGCGGATCAAGTAATTTACTTAATGTGTAACGTGCCTCGAGTGGGTTGAGGACGCTACGATAATGTTATGATTGAATAGTACTTCTAAGTGTTTTAATATAAGTTCAATAATTTAAACTTGAAAGAATAGAGTATGATATTTTTATTTTACACTTAGAAAAATCAGCAAAGTAATAACAAAGTAAATATGACTGTCGTAAGCGGAGTGTTTGTACTTGATGGCTGGATACGTTTGTCGTTGGTGGTGCAACGGTGCCTTTATATACTCTGTTTGGTGTTGTTTTCGCCACTTGGTTTCCCTTGGCCTTTGATCGTAAAATTCGTCGAAATGTTTTTTCTTTTACAGTTGTTCATGGTCACAGGATGTGAATTGCACCGTTTATGACCTGCGCGTGGCTTACATCACAATTATGAATGCGATAGCTATTTATATAATTTATAAATGTGCATTTTTATCATCGTACGACTCGAGAATATGCATATCATTATTTGTTAGTAATTACATCACAACCATATTACATATAATGGTGCATGTTACACCTCACCGCCGAAGAAAAAATTTCAGGGTGAAACAATGAAATTTTTAAATTTACCGTATACAAACTTTGAAAATAATTGCTTATTCACTAATATGTTAATACAATATTTGTTAAAGAAAAATAATAATAATATTTGAATAATAAGATATACATTTTTTTTTTTTTTTTTTTTTTTTTTTTTTTTTTTTTTTTTTATATTATTATGTATACAATATTATGTTTCTTAAAACTAAATCCCACTACCAAGTATATAATATTATTGATAAATAAGTGATTGCATTATTATACATATATATATTTATATATATTTTATTTTATGAATACCCAATTCCTAATTAGTATTTATGATTCTTTTTATTATTTTTTTTTCTTTCCCTGCTTGAACTATCACTACAATATATGAAAAGTTTTGAAGGTTTTATTTTATTTAATAAGAAATTAAATATACATCTAGTGTATATTACATCAGTTATTGGGTCGTGCGCGTGAGTGATATCCTCATGAGTTGTTCTACAGACTATGGAGTGACACTCATGTAAATTTAGAGTTCCTCCCCTTGGTTTAAAAAATTCTCCAATGTTTATTGAAAATATTACTCGATTATTTTTACACATGTCCTTGATTACAAGCTCATATGTATTATCCCATCGCTTTTCTATAGTCGTTATATCTAAAAATTTCTTTATATTTTTTAATTCTAATTTATCTATCATAATCTGTGGTACCATTCCAAAATACGACATGGAAACTGATTATAAATTCATTATTTTTAATGTCAATTGGTATAGTAACTATTCCTATTGTTTGTATTAATTCGTCACTTATTCCGCGTATTATAGTTTTCTTTGTTTCGTCTACGATTAAATCTCCTTTCAAATAATTCATTTTTATAATATTAATATCGCTACCTGTGTCTAATAATAATTCTAGTTCTTTAAATTTAGCGGCATTTGATGTACATTTTATGTGATTATTGATTATTGCTGATTTAATGTGAAAACATCGTCGTATGATTCCTCCGCGGTTGTTATTTGCTTGACGGTACGAGGTCCGCGCGCCTCGCCCGAACGCCCGTTTCCCGAATTATAATTGTTACGTTCGTTATTTCGTTTTTTAAAACATTCTGACATTTCGTGTCCCGTTTTGTTGCAGTAGCTGCATGTTATATTTCGCGTATTATGATTATTTGTATTGTAATTAGTTGGTGGTCGCGTATAATTATTTGACTGGTAGTTATTTGGTCGATTAAAATTATTACGATTGTTAGAAGGTGGTCGATTGTTATAGTTATTATAATTATTATCCGGTATTCTTTGATTTGAACGTTGGACTGGTTGCGATCTGCATTGACTAGCAAAGTGTCGTCCATTACATTTATAACATATTATTGGTTTTTTATTAAAGTTGTTATTATAATTATTTCTATATCGATTATTTTGTTGGGGTTGAATATTATTACTCCCGTTATTATAATTATTACGATAATTAGTGTTTAATAAGTTTCGCGTTTCTTTTTCGGCGTTAAATTCTAACTCTTCCGTATTAGCAATGTTTTTAGCCTCTTCTAATGTTTTAGGATCCCTTTGATTTTACTACAATTTTTATTGGTTTTATTAATCCTTTTATGTATAATCCTAATGTTTGCTCTTTTAATTGAGTTTGAATAATTTTAGCTTCATCTTTAGGTTTATTAAAAATATTGCATAATTTATAGTATAGTTGTTCAATTCTCTCTGTATAAAAGTTAACCGTTTCTCCAAGATTCATTTTTATGGAGTTAATTTGTAATTGCAAAGAAAATGCTGAATATTGTGATTCAAATGCTTCACTTAAATATTTTTTTATGTTTACCCATTTGGTAGTATCTTTATATTTTATTACATCTAAAGCTTTTCCCGATAATTTAGTGGTTATATATCGTATTAAAAGTGGTACATTTTCTCTATCCACTGAATTTACTGCAATATCGCATGCGTTTATAAATTGATAAACGTCTGTTTCCCCCGAACATGTGGGTATTAATTTAAATGCCTCCTCTAAACGTAGAGTGATTTCAGTTAATGGTTGTGACATTTTAATTTTGGGTTTTGACTCGAAAGTTAACTGTGTGTGTTCAGTATTACTTTTACTTCGAGTATTTATTTGGTAACTGGGGCTGAGAATTTTTAATTCATTTAATTCTTTTTCAATATTTTCAATTCGATTTTCTCTTTTGAGACTAGTTTCTTTTTTATTTTTATCAATAGGGTTCCCTTTTTTCGCTAGAGTAGCTAATTCTAACGGAGACGTACCAGTTTGCCCATCAGTATTCATAAAATATTTTTATTTATTTTATTTTTTTAAAAATAAATATTTAAATTTTAACACACAATAATATTATATACCCAATTAATATAATATCTAAAATATATCAACAATAATAATATTCCCCTTATAATTACCTTTATATAATATTCAATAAAATGTTTTTCGTATAACAATAATAAATCTCAGTATAATTCTCAATATAATAATTCTCAATAATAATTCTCAATATAATAATTCTCAATAATAATTCTCAATATAATAATTCTCAATAATAATTCTCAATATAATAATTCTCAAAAGTTTCTAATAATTTTTTGTAACACCCACTTATTTGTTCTTAAAATTAGTCATATTTACGTAGAAATTATGCTTGGTGGTGACATATTTGCTGGTTGCTGGTTTTGATTTCTGGTGTCGTCTTCTTGGAGTTGGAGAAAAAAGTGGCCGGTTTTCTCTCACAGTGATTCGGTTGAATTGCCTCCTCGAAGTCTGTTCCACAGCGCCAAATTATGTAACGTGCCTCGAGTGGTTTGAGGACGCTACGATAATGTTATGATTGAATAGTACTTCTAAGTGTTTTAATATAAGTTCAATAATTTAAACTTGAAAGAATAGAGTATGATAATTTTATTTTACACTTAGAAAAATCAGCAAAGTAATAACAAAGTAAATATGACTGTCGTAAGCGGAGTGTTTGTACTTGATGGCTGGATACGTCTGTCGTTGGTGGTGCAACGGTGCCTTTATATACTCTGTTTGGTGTTGTTTTCGCCACTCGGTTTCCCTTGGCCTTTGATCGTAAAATTCGACGAAATGTTTTTTCTTTTGCAGTTGTTCATGGTCACAGGATGTGTATTGCACCGTTTATGACCTGCGCGTGGCTTACATCACAATTATGAATGCGATAGCTATTTATATAATTTATAAATGTGCATTTTTATCATCGTATGACTCGAGAATATGCATATCATTATTTGTTAGTAATTAAATCACAACCATATTACATATAATGGTGCATGTTACAAATGTATGAAAAAATTACCAAAATGGTTCATTTTATAACAGTATTTGGATCTATTTAGATTAATTTCTTAAATGATTTTATAGATGATAATTATCAGTATAGTATTAAAAATCATTCTATAGTTTTTTTTTTCAAAAAAATTATTATTTCTTAGTGTTTCAATGAATGAATTATGACTGTAAAAAATGGTAGTACAATTTATTTCTGAATCTTTTATTTTGTTCTAAAATTTTTCAATATCAATTTTTAAGGTTGAAACCTTTATAGAATA
This sequence comes from Sipha maydis, assembly GCA_034509805.1. Lineage (NCBI taxonomy): Eukaryota > Metazoa > Arthropoda > Insecta > Hemiptera > Aphididae > Sipha > Sipha maydis. The sequence continues at coordinate 3,112 of JASXSY010000664.1, read as the reverse complement.
ATAAAAGACATACTGTAGAACAAGATTAAAAAAAAAAAAAAAATAACAATAACCAAATTCCAATTAAAATGCTATATTACAATAGATAAATAAAATGTTAAACTTTCGAAAATAAAAATAAATAAAAGAAAAAAGAAACAAACTCTCTAAAAGACAGAGATTTAAGATGGACCTGGAGTGTTCATTTTTAAGTTTGAACTAAAATATAAACTATAAAAAAAAAATATAGAAATATATTGGATACCTAACAAAAATGTAACGCAAATGGTACAGCGCGATGTGAGATGCCGCTGAACATTTTATATCAACAATAACAAGTTATGATAGTGAAAATAATTTTAAAACCCTATCTTATCATATATAATATATATGATGAGATAGGTTTTTAATATTATCTTACCTCAATACTAAGGTATACATAACCTCCAAGTAATATTATCAATATTATAATTGATATGTAGGATAAAAAAAATGCAGCGTTGTATGACACCGCACTGTACCAGTTACGGGTTAAGAATGTTGAAAATTTAGATTTAAACATTTTATTGAAATATTTGAACTATTTTTTAATAAAATACTATTTATATTTTATAATTTATACTATGAAATTAAATCACTTAAATGAAAATGATTGTGTTAAAATTAAAATGTATATTTGGTATATTATTTAGGTTCATGTTAGTTGTATAGTTGTAGGTATAGTTTTTTCTTAGAGTAAAATATGGGTAGAAAATAAACCTGGCTATTTCTATAGGTATACATGGAACCCTTTGTAATTAGTAAGTATATTGTATATAATAAGTGGGCCCCAATTATATCCAGTTTCCCGGTAGGGCAAATGGACCCAGTACGCGCCTGGTCGAGAGTCTAATCCAGTGCCGCAAAAACTGGGTGTGCAGAGTGTGCATTGCACACAGGCCCTGGGTGTCATACTACGATAACGAGTCTCAAGATTTTGATTTGCATATGAGCCTCGAGTAGTTAGTTGTAACACTGGTATAATCTAGTCTTTAGTCAATTTTCTATTGTATCCATTTTATCTAATAGACAATATTGATTATGATCACTATCGATTTATTCAGTAAATCGTGTTTTAGGTCTTTTGACGGTTTTCAATCTTAGTAACTGATTTAAAAAAAAATTGATTCACCCAATGATAAGAAAAATATTATTATTATTATTATTATTATAATTATTATTATTAGATGCCTGACCGAAAAGACTGAAATGACCGAATCATTCAAATGACCGAAAATGTCAACCTCTACTGCCTGGAGTTCCATGTTCTTATACAACTGCACGTGCGCGACGAATGCGCTTATCATTTTACATCAGGACCATTGATTATAAATACTATAGATCGCTCACTGCCAGGTAAAATCCCCTGCGTGTTCAGCGGCGTTTGCCACTATAAGTCGCTGTAGTCGGATATGAGTACCGGCGTTTCACGTTTGAATCGCTAGTGCGCTTTATTAGTCCCACCCACTAAAATAAATTAATGTCTCGTAAAATCGTGTGCGAAGCTCAGACTCTAGATGTAATATGCTATAACATTGATTATAAATAGAATTTATAATCAATGATAATACGTGTGTCCGTGATTATTGCGATCATGATTATGCGTTTGCGCGGCTTTTTTCACGAACTGCTGTCTTATTACAATGAATAATATATTAATATTTATTATTAATTCTTCATTTTCGCATATTTATATTTTTCCAACATCGGAGGCTGATATTAACCCTTTATATGTCACAGAAAAAAAACAATAAACCTTTTATAGAATTATAGGGAAATGGTATATAATACACTTACCACCAAAAAGTTGTGACCTTATTAATAGTCAAAAATAACATTTTGTCCATAATAATTATTAATTATAATTAACATATTTGTTAACACATCAAAATTGCTCGGTTGCCGATTGATAAATAATTTAAGAATAATTATTATAATTTATAATCATTCATAGGTATTTGTGTGTATCGTGCCTACTTTAACTTCATAGTATAATAACTGTGAGATTAATTATTGTGAAAGACAAAATATGTTTTGTTTGTCTATTTTCACTCATGAATTGTTATGTTTTAGCTTTGTCATTGAATATATTAAGTACTATATCGCGTTATTCTATTTATACCCAAATTGTTATTTTGGTGTAAATAGAATATAACTAAATATAGCTATTTATTTTCAAATTAATTGTTTTGAATTTATTAGTCAATAACTATATATAACTACACAACAGTGTACATTCGACCAATATTTGATCAGTTGAGTCGATTCAGTCGTGTTGTCGATGTCGTATAATATTTTGTGATACTTGTGATACTTTTTAAGAAATAAAATGTCTGGTGGCAAATGTGACTATTTTGATTGCAAAAAGAGTCTTTAAGCAATTGAGCTTTCATCATTTTCCTAATGATGAAAACTCATCAAAAACTTGGATGGAAAATTCCGGTAAGTAAATTTCAGTAATTGATTAAAGGAGCACACAACACAAAAAAAAATTCTTTAAATTCTTTTTAAATGTTATATTATTTTAGCTATGGCTATATGAAATTATTTGGTGAAAATCAGATGTAAAAAAAATTATTACTTCATTGGGCCCTACTCTTCGTAATTGCCTATCTTATACGTGTAAAAGTTCCTCGCTTCTCACAACATTTTCTCACTAAAACATTTTATTTTTGAAATTTAATTTAAGTATAAATGTGTGGTTTTATGTGTTTAAGACGATGAAAGAATCAGAATTTCTATATGACGTTTAGTTTTTTAAATATTTTAAATCTTAAAAGAGACATTTTGGGTAAAAGGCACGTCATGGCAACAATAATTATTAGATAAGATAGCGGCGGTCGGCGGACCCGTATTCGAACGGTTTATTTTTTGTGTTGTGTGTTCCTTTAAAATATAGGTATTATAATAGGCGCGGATCTATTAGAAAAAATATGAAATAAAATAAGGGAGGTGGGGCTAAAAGAAAAAAATTACTTTTTAACTGTTTCATTTTACTCCAGGAAACATTGATTTGGCTTTTTTAAGTCCAAAATCGTTGAAGAAACGTTTGATTTGTGGGGATCATTTTGAAAAATGTATGTTTATGAACCCA